>PTEX01000148.1:1935738-1989319 GCA_003342815.1 Eudromia elegans | reverse complement strand
TTTTCTTCTTATTTTCCTTCTCCTTTTTTTTTTTTTTTAGCTTGCACGTGGCTATTTTTACCTTCTGGAAAATTCTTCCACCAGACAAGGAGGCATCTTTTTTGACTTTTTTTGAGTCCTGAGAAGAAAGGTAATTACAGTCACCTAAGTCTAGTATGATTTTAAGTTAGATTCACCTCAAAATATTTAAAAAGACTCACATCATGCATGTCTTTTTCTGGAATCAGGTATTCATGAGAAGACATGTGTGGGGTGCTTGCTAGTTTTTCTCCATTTGGATACATTCATCCTTAAGGAATCACAGCAGCAACAATAAAGGCAATAGATAGCGCTGTTTGCTTGTGTGCTTTTCTCTATTCTTATAAAAGAAATTTACAGACATCTAAAAGATGGTGGAGCAGGAGGATTTTCTTATTAAAGACTTCCAACAGATAAAGGGAAAAAGGGGTTATGGATTGCAAAAAATGTTGCACATTTATTTTAAATTTATTTTTTTCCTACTGCCTTCAGTGCAGTTCATAAAATATTGCACCTATGTTTTTTCCAGGTTGATCTTGTCATGAAGCAAAGCAGGGCAAAATTCTCTATATTTAAAACTTGAGATTTGAAGTCCTACCATGACTGAAACTTCTAATGTCTTCATTAACGTCAAAAGATTGTCACTTTCTTTTCTTTTTCCTTAATTGAGCACAAAATTCTCCCAATCCCTGTGTCACCCAAATATCATCCATTAGACATGAAAACCACCCAAAGCTTTCCCTGGTATTCATGAGCAGCTTTTATAACATTGTTCTACACGCTTTTGACAGACTGAGGTACTAGTTACACTCAAGACTTAGCCTGTGCTTTGACCATAAGAAAACATTTGCCCGTTGGTTTTAATTTGTGAGAGAAGAAGTGTTGCTTTGGGGAGTTCCTGGTTCACACTGGATGTGGAACAAGAAATTTGAGGCTAGGAGAGGCCATTAGTGAAAGTAAAGATACTGCAAAACCATTAAGAAAGTCCTTATGGAGCAGGGCATTTAGAAGATGGAGCTTGTTATCTGGTAACCAGATGATTTTATAGCTCCCTTCACACATGGGTAGATTAAGCCTCTGCTTTAGAAATGGGAAAAAAATGGTAGATAAAAAGGCCATTTGACTTCCTGACACGAGTGAAACCTTCTCTGCACATCCCTTGTACATCCTACTATGGACATGAAGAGAAAGTAAAATGACTGAGACTGGATGCAGCCGTAACACACAGTCCTCCTGACAGGTGGTTTATACAGCCGTAAGGACTGTTTCTTTCTGAGATTTCATGATTGTTTCTGTGACACTCTTGTCTTTTTATCTGTTTGCATTTATGACATTGTGGAATGACATTCCTGTTTTATACCTTGGTAGCGTTTAGCGGGCAGAAATTCTATTTAAAGTAAAATTTACACAGGTTCAGGATGAGAAGGAGATGGTCATGAACAGTTTTACTGAGGTGCTTCATAACCTTACAGGAAGGGAAGAAGGAAGGAAGACTTTGTCTCTCAAATCAGTAACAGAGTATATATATGCAGACTTTAAAATAAAAACACAAGTAGAGATTCCAAGATAGAAATATTCAATTCTCACTTAATTTGTATTTCAAGTCCCAAGGTGAAACTCTTCTCTGGGGCTGAACTCTGGTGTGTTGGCCCTCAGCTGAGATATCTCGGAGGAGAAGATGTCCAGCTGAAAATGCAAAGCTGGGAGCAGTTCCCATGTTGCAGAGACAGTGTGATTTACTGCCTGTTTGGCCAGAGGGATTTGAGTGTGGAAGACATTGAAAGAATAGATTGCAAAGATGGATGTTACTTTTACATCTCTCCAAAATGCAGAATGGCTTACCAGGACGAATATTTTGATTGGTCTCTGGCTAGCTTCAAAGGGCTATTTCTAAAGAAGTGTTTTTGAGGGTGTAATTACAATCTGCCCACTGTATTCTATGAAAATACCAGGATCGATGGTGGGAGAGGATGCATGGCATAGAAACAACATTGAGACCTTCAGTCTTGGGCTATTCAGCAACCTCAAAATCTTCTTCTAAGTGAAGACGAAAGATCCAAGCTGTTAACTATGTTGCTGACATAAGACACCACTTTACAATGGATACTGGTCTACACATCTTATATCTAACTCAGTGCACCACCCTTTCAACTCATTTTTTTCCCATTTGTTTGGATCTGAGTTGAATCTTGAGGCTGATGTTACTCTCAAGTTATTAGCATCAATAGGCAGAGCTGAATTAAAAATAAAAAATGCTGTACTTGGCTCCCACAGATAAAATTCTAAAAATACAGTCCTCAGACTGTATGAGCTTATATCAACTTTCCACCCCCACCTCTCCCCTGTGAAACATGGCTTAGAAATCACAGCTGGCACATTAGAAAAAAGAAATACAGTAAAATGAATAAAATATACTCTCATTCACAATTTCCTAGAGGCTCCTTGGTTGTTAATTGAAACTTTTGTCTACTTTATTGAACAATAAAAGTGACAGAAACTACTCTCAGGTGTCCTTCAGTATTAAAAAGAGGATAAAGGGTTCCTAGCAAAGGTGACAGAAATTAATGTGGTGAGCCCAGCTATCAAACATTTTGATATGTGAATTGCCTGATATTTCTATAATGCCTTCTTATGATTGGAAATGTTATCGCTTCTATTGAATCAATAGAAAATGTTAAAGCTCCGTGGAACCCCAATTACAAAATAAAGCTAGAAGGTTAACATCTGGGACCAGCAGAGATAGAAACAATTTCTATTGTCATACCTTTCTGACAAGTAAATGTCAGAAACATAACACCTTCCGCCAGACTCAGTGCGGAGCACATGTAAAAGAGTGATTGCAAGGCAGTCTCAAGTCAAATCACCTGTCATCTTGGCTTTGACATGGAATTACTTTTGGTTTATGCATCTATTAACCTTGAACTATCAGCATTTGTTTTAATGTTCTGGTCTGAAGTGACCTAAATGTACTTCTTTAATGCACTTACTGCTGTAGCTAAAAGGGGGAAAAATAGATGGGGAAAACAAAAAATAAAAGACAAAAGACAAATGCTAAGAAAGTGTGGGTGAGGCTTGTTGTGGTTTCTCTGGCAGCCTATTTGCCAGCTCATGTGTGGGAATAGAAGTCATTGGGATGCTCCTGGACAGGCCAATTGAGTAGTTCACACAACGCTTCTGGCCTCCAAAGTGATACTGAACCTGGAGCGTCCTTTGCTCCCAGTGGGCCTGGGAAGGTGACAAAATAAAAACAGGGCAGGAACCTTGGGGGTGATCACAGAGCAAGTAGGACCCTTCAGCTGTGGACACTGGGGGACTCAAGAACTGTGATCGTTGCCTCGCTACATAAAATAACATGTCTGAGAAAACATCTGATTAACCTTGAGTTGCATCATGACCTACAGATGGTGTCAGCATTCTCTGACCATCATAGACCCCCACCCTAAGCAGCTGGTTGGATAGCAGAATATGAGGCTTTGAAGGGTTATGCCGGAGTTACTAAAGAGATTATCCTCGAGTTTTTACCGGAATAAAGAAGCTCAGAATGCTAATTTAAATTAATGGGAATTGCCAATGTCAAACACTCCTGAGCAAAGAAGAAAAATCCCTTTCATCTGTTCATTTACCATTATAAATCCTAGCTTTGTTCCCCTGAGACATGGAAAAGAAAGGTTGTGTTTGAGCCACCAGTCAACGCAAAGATTATCAAAGGTTATAAAATATAACTATTTCTCAGGCAATTGGAATCCTTTATTTCTTAAGGAAATGCATTATTTTAAGCTAAGTTTTGCAAGCTGGCTTCCAAAAAAATTCCCTCGGTTTGGAGGATGCCATCCTGAATATTATCTACAGACATTGCACATTCCAGATTTGCTTAGGTTAATGTTAGAAGCCATAATGTATAAGAGGTTGGACACCTCATGTGCCTTTACACAGTGCTCCTCAAACTTCTCCAAAGGGGGATTATTCTTTGAGGAATCTAAATTCCAGAATGCTGGTTCTTCAAAGACATGAGTAGCTGCAAGATGACACTTCTGGAAAGTGAGAATTAGGTATCCAGTTTGAAATCTAACCTAAACAGAGAAACTAGATTTATGAGAGACCAGTTTTCTAAAGCATCAAAGTAGTATTTTATGTTCATTCCAAACACCTATCCTCTAGTATCAAGGAATGCTCAATCAAAGAATTGTGCATTAAAAGCATTTAGTTCATTTATGTCTTTTTTTTTTCAAACTACTATTTTAATTCTCATCCCCCGAATTTTTATGAACATGGATCAATGATCTGAAGATATATCAATAGGCCACAGTATTTGTAAAACAAGTATTCCTGATGCACTGGTGCCTCGCTACAGCCCTTCTAGCATCTGCACAGTCTAAAAGAATGAAGAATCAGGCCAGTAATACAGTCACAGTTGTAATTGCATTTTTATTCCTGTGATGCCCAAAATGTGAAGTTAACAGCTTGTTATGTGGGTGTACATTAATAAGCACGATGGGGGTTCATAATAGAGCTTCAAGGTGCTAATGAAATATGAATTCATGAATTAATAATTGACATTAATTAAAAAATACGCAGAATTTACTCTACAATGACTGACAAAAGGAGAGAAAGTTTCAGAAATCCCTCTGTCACACCCCACTTGTGGCTATTTCTAGGGCTTTTGTATAGACCCAGGGAGTAAAGGCTGGTAGGGGAGGAGAAGAGGAGGAGGGGAACGACAGGCCTTTCCAAAGAAGAGAATGAATTGATGAGGTGGGACAGAAGTAGACGGAAATATAGGAGGACAAAGTCACAGTGAAAACTCCAACAGGGGAAAAGCCCAGATGGCCTATGGAAATGATAAAATTAAGTCTTAAATTGATGGTGATACTAAACTTGGGACTTGATTATCCTGACAGATGTGCATGCGACTCCCATTGACTTCAATAGGAGGGGTGCATGTGTGGCTGATGGGAAAATCACACTTTAGAACCAATGAACTGTGTTCAGAGAAGGAGACCAAAAGAGAGGAATGAAAAAGTGTAGGGAAAAAAGTGAAGATTTCAACGTTATTTGACATTACATGGCTGAAAGATGAAGGTAAGAAGTATTCACTATAAACAAATGCAAAATAAACAAAGGAAAAAAGAAAAAATAGAAAAACAAAACAAAATTACTCTTCTGTAAAGTTAAGGCAGAGGGTTTTTTTAACCTGGTGAAAGGATAGAAATCCCACAGAAAATCAACTGTCTCCTCCATCTTCCCATTCTCTCGCTCCCACAAAGTATTGCCAAAGCTCTGGCAAGTTTGATTCAAATCCACTTGCAAAAGAGTGGAGTAGCTCCACAAAGAGTAACCGGGTTTACACCGGTTTGCACCAGGTTTATTGAGATGCGGATCCAGCTTGAAGGGTGTAAAGAAATATGAGATAATAACATAAAATGACTAAAAAGGGTCTTGTCTGAAAACATGAACAATAATTCTATGATTGAAAGGATGTGAACATTACAGCAACTTTAAGGGCTATTAAGCTAGTTCCTATGTGAATCTGTAGTGTGAATTGTATAAGCATTTGGAATGTGTTGATGATAAAGGGATTCATAAAAGTTGTTATGCTGATTTTATGTTGATGGATGTTAGAATATAAGGTGAATTATTAACCACAGGAAAGTGAGACTAATGTTTAAGTGCTGTGATATATGTGTAATTGAAAGCAATTTCTTCTATAGAACAAGGAGATTGTGGGCATAAGTGAAA
Organism: Eudromia elegans; assembly: GCA_003342815.1. Classification (NCBI taxonomy): domain Eukaryota; kingdom Metazoa; phylum Chordata; class Aves; order Tinamiformes; family Tinamidae; genus Eudromia; species Eudromia elegans. The sequence continues at coordinate 1,983,565 of PTEX01000148.1, read as the reverse complement.
CAAACTTTGAATAAAATACAGGTGAAGCTGAATCTACTGGGTGTTCAGAGCTAGGAAACAAAGGGAAAATAAACTTGCCTGAAAAAACAAATATTGCTACTAGAAATAAATAATTTGCATTTACATAGAAACTTCTCTTCAGAAAAAGCCCAAAGCAAGTTACCTACTTGCTAAATCATTTATAAATAATGCTACATACATAAAGATACTTATGCAATATCTAATTTTAGGGAACACTTGCCTTTCTTACAAAGATGTTTTCAGTCATATAGCACTCCAATAAGACCAATGCGAGTGTTTATACCTTCAGAAGGGGGAAAAAAAAAAAAGTGAAGAAAGAGGTTAATCAGCTTTATCTTGATTAAATCAATAGCTCAATTTTGCTAATGAAGACACCAGTAGGTAGATTCTGGTGGAGGCTGGTTCTTGGCCTTACTAATATTCACTTTTGTGACTAGAGTCACAATTTGGCACTGAAAGCCATTCTTGAGGTGACACAGCAGTCTGGCAATCATCATCACAGGCTTCCTTCTCAGTGTTCTGGTTTTCTGTTCCTTGAAAATAGTGATCTGGTCACTCAGGCAGGCTACTGGTATTCAGTTCTTTGAGGATATTTTGACCAGAATGCTACAAATACTAGGCTAAATCTTTTGAATGTTTTTGATTGACTGACAACCTTCTGAAGCTCTTTTAGCCATGGACTGCAGGAGTATTTCAGTGAGCTGATGAGCAGCAATACATTTTTAGTCCTGCTGAATAAATGAGACTGTTGCAGCAATATTTTAATCAGTAAGAATTTGAAATGACTGGCATAATCATGTCTCATGAGCACTGTAACCGTCATGAATTAATGGGAGTAAATACTTTCTGTAGCATCATATGTGCTGTAGGAAAATATATGGGGCTAGTTTAAAACTTTTAAATGGAGCCAAAACAAAAAGTGAAAGGAGTTAAAGTGCCTTAGCTGAGACTCTGACCTAAAACCTGCACACAGAATGTTAATATTAAAGTATTTTTATTTAAGATGAAATATTCTTAGATTATTATACTCATTGCATGACACAATTTAGCTGGGATGATTCTACTAACATTTTAAAAATTATTGCATAGAAATGTGGTTTACTCTAGCACACAAACCAAGAAAATCTGGGCAGAAATAGCTCAAATAAAACATTATTTTGATTATTTTGAGGTAACAGTCAAGAGAAAAAAACCCTTGAAAGGTAAGTCATCTAAAAAACAAATCACAGTTAAATGCCCGAGTAAGAGAGTGAGTGGCCTCTTCGTTCCTCTTAGAGAAGAATTTGAAGCTAGCGCACGATTTCAACAGCTATCTGAAATAAAATTATCCAAGAAACAAGAAGCAGAAAGCTCAAAGTCAGACAATAAGCATTTCAGCTGTGTTGTTCTAGATCCAATTCACAATCAGCCTAGATAACGTGCAAATTCAGTTGCTAGAATTTTTTCAGAAATTGTGTTTTTATTTTTGTTGAAAACAAGAATGTATTTTTTTCTACTACATTAAAAAAGTAGCATTTTCTTCTTTTTTCTTCCATCTCCACTTCTTCTTCTTTATATGTATTCAAGTGAAAAATGAAAAATGGCATCACTATACAGACATTGGCCAATAGGATTAACCTCTTATGCAGGTTTTCATATTAATCGCTGTTCAACCTCCAATCCTTTAGCATTTACTTATCTTTAGAAAATGCATCAGAGTTAATCTTCGGTAAAAACATTGGTCATTCTATTAGAAATACCAGTGGGTTGGGAGGATCCTGTGGGGATACAGAAACACTCCAGATCCCTGTGGTCCCAGCTGACCATTCTGTGATTTAATTGCCATCAGAATCGGTAGTTCCATTCTGCATTGTGCTGAATGCAATCAAAGGTTCCCTGTCTTGGCACTGCCTGGCCTTTGCCTGGGCACCAGCTCTTCTCAGTGGAGGTTCCTGGTGCAGTGAGCTAAACTAATTTTTCTACATATATACTCCTGCTTATGGCAGCTGTATTTTGCCCTCTAAAAGAAATGAATAATTCTGGGTAAGCTGAATGTTACGTTCCTCAAAGTTGAATGTTTTGTTGCTGTTCAGTCATCCAGGAGTTTTTTAAATACCTTTTTTTTTTTTATTCTACAAATATTCATAACTATTGCTGAAGTCGATTTTCTCCCTCTAACAGAATGGTCTTTCTTGCTTTCTCTTCTTCCCTCTATGAGCACATATCGTGCTGGGCTTAATGACTGGAGCAGTAGCATGTGTGAGGGCTATGGGATACAGTGGGATCCCATACTGATTATAATGCTGATGTTCTGGGAGTCTGAGCTGGAATCTTACCTGCACGAAAGCTACCATAAATCATATCCGAGATGTCTGCGAAGCATCAGTGTAATGAGTACAGAGACACGTGCTTTAAACCTAATTGCCAGGATACAGAAAAAAAAAAGAAAAAAGGGAAAAAGCACAAACAACAACAAGAAAAAGCATTTGCAGGCCTTGGGTGAAATGAGAGATGCCTCAAGAAATGGTGTGGAAAATAGAAACATTCCCTATTTATAGTCAGCTCAAGGCAAGTTAGTTTTGGGAGACTTCTTTGACACGAGTCTTTTTTCTTCTGTCACATGTAGAAGATTCAATGCAGCTTCGTCCCCCACCTCCTTGCTCTTTCTTCTACCCATTTTTTTTTTCTTCTTTTTTCTTGGTGAAACCTTATTTACATATAGCTAGGTGCACGCTTTCAGGGGCATTGAAAGAGGCTCATGGGAATGAGGTACCCCAGTTCCTGCGTTCTCCATCTAGTGCAAATGCAGATCAGCTGGGAAATGGCTCTGATGCATTTACAGACTTTCTGCAATGTCTTAAAAGGAAACCTCAAACCTACTGCTACTGACATAGACAGTAATAASACCAGGAGGAAGCCATCTAATGTGCCAGAGTGTTCTGGGATTTGGGTATTTATTTCCTTAAAGGAAGGTCCTGTCAATTCAGGATCTGATTGTATTCACTCTCCCTCTTACTGTTATTTTGGTATTCTTACACTTGTCTTTTCTACRCTTTGAAAATATTTCATTTACAGAAAAAGAAAAAAATCTTTCCTGAGCTTTGGCTTTTTTTTAAAAAAAAATCAGATTGTTAAACCCTGAAATTTATTGAATTTTAAGTTGATTTTTAAAAAAAAAGTCTTGCATGACAGATCTTAAAAAAAAAAAAAATCTGTTCATCAGAAATATTTATTTAACTCATAACAACTACCCAAGCTATTTTGTTTGTTTCAAATTGGTACTTTATTACTTTATTTTACTTTATTTTCTAGGTATGAGTACCAGTTGTCGCTACTCTTGCCATGACATGAGTTACAAATACAGGCAGCAGGATTGGAGCTGAAAAATCCTCTTGGACACCAGTATTGCAAATGATGGATGGAGTTATTTGAACTACAGGGAGTTCGGCTGCCTGAGGAGTCACATTTGGGAAAGAGAAAGGTAAGAGTAAGGTAAAAGAGAAACAACAGAGCTAGATGATAAGGGGTTAAATGTCATTCCTTGCTTCTGGACAAGCACTATATCCTACAGAACTGCTCTGAGAAAGACTTAGCTAAATAATTTTATGAGTATGATTGACACCTGACCTTGAATTATTCCTCTTAAGGCATCTCAGTAACTTGCAAACCTTTAAAATAATGGAGAACAGCATGAAGCATGGTCTAGATTGTTTACTCATCTGGAATTAGCAGAAGACAAATTGGCATCACCAAAAAATCATTGCTATATGAGAGAACTTTCTTGGAAAGTATTAAAATAGAGGGGCTGTAGGACAATTAGCTCAGAGACATGCCAGAGGAGATTCATTTGTATACTTGACCAACTGAATAAATCTCTAAATTTCACTGGCTATATTGACTTTTTTTTTACTGACTATAGGAGGTACAGAGGCATTCAGCTGAGCTGGAGATACCCCATTAGTAACACTTATATTTGGATGTCTTAATCCGTGACCTGAGTGGACAGCATTGCTAATGCTGAAATTCAGATAGGTGAACCTCTCCTCCCTTCCCAAAGGCTACATCAACACATGGAGTAGTGCCTTTCCTCTCACATTACTACTCTGCAGTCTCCCCATCCACAACACCCCTGACGAAAACTGTTATCTCAATGTAGTTTTTGTCAGACTAGAAAAAAAAAACCAAACACCTTTGAACTGATATTTGCTGGCAATTTACCTCAGGAGCAGTCTCAGGAGAAAACTTAAGAACTGAATGGGCCATTGTAGGACCTATGGGCAGACTTGGAGACTATGGCTGGGGCACTCTAGGAGAGAAGCCCTCGCCATTAATCTGCCTGCCTTGCTCTCTGCATGGAGCATACTGCCTTTCTTCTAGAGCTGGCAAGGCTGCAGCTTTCATAAGTACTAAGTTTACTTATGAACAAACAGAAGGAACCTAAGAAAATATTGCAGTCACCATATGAGGCTGAGTGATCTGCTGTGGCCTCCAGGACATGTGCTTGTTTATGTTCAGTGGGTCAGATGTCATCTTGAGTTACGACATCACAAGTCTAGTTGTGTTTAGAGTTTACTTTTGTCTATACAGCCATATTAACGTGTTTTGCAGAGCCCTATACACTGTAGGTCTATGTTTTGGTTATGGGGTAGTAAGCACAGTCCATCATATCTCAAATGAATCATATCTCTTTATATTAGTGTTTTCGTCACTGAAATGCCATGCAGACAGCACACTCACCTGGCCTCATGAGAAAACTGCAACGCATTGAGTATACGTGATGGGAGGTAAAACTGGGAACCCTACCTCTTACCTCTGAGTGTGTGTAGAGCATGTGTAGAGGGAGATGTATGTAATACTGGTGCTGAAACTGCCTGGAAGCAAGTCCTGGAAAAAAAGAGTTATAAGAATGTTTCATCCCATTCAGGGCTTTGTTCCAAGGCTATGAACAGAGGTGAAGAAAGCTGAAATTGGGGTTCTCACCCCTCCTGTTTTAATGGTAGAGCAGGACCACATTATTGGTCCCATATGAAAAAAAAAAAAAAAAAAATCTGTGGTAGAAACCATCCGTGATGCTCATGGCAGCGTTGTGATCACCTCAGCCATGCACCCTGCTTGAGAAAGCCCAGGGGAGCTGCAGATGAAAGCAAATGCTAGCGTGAAGTCTCAGAAGTACATGACAAACTGCTCAACAGAGAATATTCACAGAGCATCTGCCACTTTCAGCTAAAGGAAATTATGCAGAAAAAAATTCCTTATAATACCTTGAAAATGAAAGATGTCCATTCTCCATTGTGATTAACATCACAGATTTTATAGCAGTACAGCCAAAATTACATCCTCTCATGTTCACTGTGCATTACTCTGCTTTACATAGGTTTTTCCTGTGCTGTGATATCTAGCGAGTTGCTTCAGTGCTCAGATGCCTACAGATATCTCCTGTGGACAGCACTAAGAACTGCCTAGCTATTTCTGAAAGCAAAAGTCAGAGGTCTGAGACGCTGGCCTCTGATTTATGATTATTATTGTTCTTTTGGATTAGCAAATCTCACATCAAGCAGTTGTTCCTCACTTCCAGACTCTGATAAAGAGATTCATCTATAGAGCATTATTCACTATAAATAGACATCCTTATATTCTAAAGATATTGATACTATGTCAGGTGGCATATCAAAGCTGAAACTCCTTTCCTACCAAATATAAGGACATCATACACTCATAGTATTTGTGTTTTTAGATCTACTTGTATTTGGATAGTTGCAACAGACATACAAATAAATGGTATAGATGCATTTGCATAGAGATAATCTGGTTGTATCTGACTATTCAGGCACAAGTCTGAGCTGTAAATGATGGAAAACTGCTCTCCTCTCTGCACTACCAGCTTGTAGGATGGCAGATCCCCTACTTTTTCCTTGGGGAAGCTAAAGAAGTTTCACTTATTTATCCTGCAGAGCAAGCAAAAGCATAATGGGACATTTTTGCATAACCAATACTTTCTCATTTGCCACAGCACCCTCCTCCAAGCTGTGATTCGCCCCCCTCTCCAGTCCCTTTCCTTGGGTAGCACCAGCAGCACATGGTATGGCCAGAGTGCATATGGTCAGGATGCTTCTCAAGGATGGTCGCTTCTCTAGGCTCACCCTTGGAGGCAAGGACTCCAGCTCCTGCCACAGTCCTTTCTAGATACCAGAGCGTACTGCCCCAGACTGCTCCCGTCCACAATGATTTGTTTGGCTTCTCATACACCTTGTTCATTTATTTATTCAGTGGTAACATCTGTCTTCAGGAATCAGGCCACCCGGTGCTCTGGAGGCTGCAGCAGCGTGGTCCAGCAGATGCTGCCTGGCCTTGTCTGCAGGGCTCTGCTGATTGCCAGGCTGGTGGGAAAGGAGGTGTCTAGCTAGCTAATAATTCTCACTTTTTACAGCGCCTGATATTTTGTATCAGTGTCGTTTGAAAGGATATCGCTTTGTGAGATTGATCCAAGGCTGGCATGAAGAATATGCACTCAAATCTCTTTTAGAAAGATTTATAATATTAACCTCAGGCTATTTTTAAGTCACCGTCGATCTTTATAGAAGCAGTGCTGAGATTCATTTGTTTTCCAACTGGCAGAAAGTCTCTGTTACCTTTTGTAAGCTGGTATTGAACAATTTGGCTTTGGGTCAAACTGGTTTAATGAACTGTCTAGGGTTCAAACTTCATGCTGCCATTTGCAGATGTTCGATAGTCAGCCTGTTTTAGCAAAAGGAGTTCATTAATATTTGTGGCTAAAAAACCTTCATAACATTGATGCACAAGTCTGCTGTAAATCTCTTAAGTAGATTAAATCTTCTTTATGTGGAGGTATGAGGTCTGATTCTCTTCTTGCTTACACTACTAATTTCCCGTGATTTTTTTTCTTGCAGAGCTGAAGACAGAATCAGGCCTATAGATTTTTTTTTTTCAAGACTTTATGGAAGTATTTTATGGAATGTAATATATACATAAAGCCAGATTCATTTTATATGTGTGGGTAGGATTCAGATGCAAGTATTTTTAAATCCATAAAGATTTAATATTGCCTTATATCTTTGCAATACATTGCAAAGGATATTTTAACTTTTTAATTTTTTTGTGGAAAARTTATCACACTGATAAATTCTACGGGAGTTATTTTTCATAACTTATTATGATTACATTTCTCTTAAGCTTTTGACATCCCTTGTATGTCTTCAGAGACTGGACTGCTTTCCCAGGCTCAGGAAAAACTATTCTATCATGATCACCCTAAGCCATTCAAAAATCATAAAAGCTGTTTATACAAGAAAAATAGAATACTAGTCTCCTTGTTTATAGTAGATAAGACATAATGCAGAGAAGCTTCAGCTGCACAAAAATAAAATATAAATAATAAAGTGCAAAATATCTCAACAGTAAGGCTAAAAATGCTAAAGGTAAAAGAGGGTAAAGGGTGACTAGAAATGTCAAGAACACCCAATGACTAGAGAGTTTGTTTGTTGTTGTTTTTGTTTTTTCCATGAACAGTTCAGTCCAAAAACTTTCAGGAATGGTTCATCCAGCCTTGGGTGGGTAAATGGCCAAAGTGATCTCATGATCTTTTTAGTTCCAGTCGTCCACAAGTCCATAGCTTGAATAAAGTTCTGGAAAAGCCAATAGAGAAGAAACAACTCTTATTTTATATTAGGCCCCGATTCTCTCTCTCAATCTCTCTCTCTCTCTCTCTTTTTTTTTTNTTTTTTTTTTTAGGAAATGAAACAAAACACTCAGAGAAATATTTTTACTTCAAGATGCTTTTCACTGCAAAAATTGAGCATATCGGCCTGTGAAATTCAAAAGAGAAACAGATATTTCTGTAAATCCATCCATCTAATTCTCTAAGTTACACTTTTGCACTGAGTTCTGTTGGATAATGCAAAGACTTTTAAGAAAAGGCTTTATAATGTTTGATCTTTTCTTTCCTCTTTCTTTCTCTCTCTCTTTTTTTCTTTTTTTCTCTCTTTCTCTCTTGCTTTCATCATTGTTCAACTACTGAATAAAGAAGAACCCAGAGTGATTGACAAGGATGGTGGTGGCATTTTAATACATCATCTGTGAAAAGAAAACCCTTCTAAAGAATGCAAATTTCCAACAATGTTTACTTTGGTCTAAAAAGAGCTTCAGCCTGTTTAGATGAGCAAATGATTTTTTTTTCTCCCAAGTATCTCCTGAAAGTGTGATGTGTTTAGGTAGTGATTTCTATGACCTTAAAACAGCCTTTACTGTCTTGGAACTGCAGGCTACTCAGCACATCTTGACTACTGGGTTGCTCTTTAGACGCTCCAATGATACCACATATGCCCATTCAGCTACTTCTTGCTGAGTTTCTTTTCTTTCTTTTCTTCTACTTTTATTTTTTTGGCTGACTGCAAACACTGTGTAGTTTAGCTTCTTTACCAAGACTTTGAAATGACTAATTCCTGCAACATATTTCAACACATCCTTAACTGCTAATTGAAGTCTGTGCACAAGGCGGTGAATGGTACGCACCGATGGGAACCTCTCTTGCAATAATGTGCCGAATCCGCTCTTTATCTCATTCATTGCCGACGTCTCGTCTGTTGCGAGTCCAATCAATTTTTGTAGCTTTAAAAGATATGTCCTCTGTTAACTTTCTATATGCCAAAAAAACGACGACGGAAAATTAAGCATTACCTTTGCAGCAGTGAAACTTGATTGCTTCCAGAAGACTCAGGGAAAAAATGTTGTTGACATTTTTTTACTTCCAGTCTCTGCATGGCAATAAGGTATGATGGCTGATTTATCAAAGAGAGTGTTCTCATCAAGCAGGAGAGCGAGAGAGAAAGTTCACGTCGCACAAAATGAGCTGCTAATTTCTTTTCCATTTCACTGACAATATGGTATTGGAGCAGCTGTGATTAGAACAATGGATGTTCCCAAACTGTGCTCCATTTAACTCCTGCAACTCTGCAAGGTCACACAGTGGGAGAAAAATTAAAGACCTGCTTTTTTAATCTTTTATCTTTTCYTCTTTCTTTTTTTTTTCTTTCATTTTTTTTCTTTTATTCTTTTTTCTTTTCTTTCTTTTCTTTTTTTTATGGCTGTAAAGAGAGGGTGGGTAGGGTTAATGGAGATTGGGAGCTGGAATATTTTCTGAGGAACATTTGGATTATTCAGTTTTTGAGTCAATCAAGAACACTTGATGCTGTCTATGAACAAATCTTTGTCAACATAAATAAAGAATTTTGAACAATTTTGAAGCCTGGTAAAGGCCACAAATGTTGTTTGTGTGTGTRCACATGTGTGCATGCACTTATTACTGATTCGATTAAATTTTGCATCAGACCCTCAGTGTAAMAAGTAGCAATGAAAGAAGAGCGACTTAGTGTTGAGGACACACTTTCAGGATTTAGGAGACTTCAGCTCATTTTCTTCTTTTCCAGCATCTTCTGCGATGGTCTTTGCTCAGTTTCTTAACTCTGAATGGAATAATAAACATTCCCTTGTGCTTCAGATTTTGTGACAAGGAATATATTAAAGATTCTCTAGTACTCTGAGAATTAATAGGGCTGTGTAAGTACTCGTGATACAATTCCTAATAGAGCCGTTCTCCTGWTACCAACAATCCCACAGCTAATCCAACAGGCAGCAGATACATATTCCAGCTCTTTGTTTCTTTTCCTGTTCCACAGTGTGCTATCATTTCACTTTTGCAACTTGATTCTTTCCTGTCACCGCCAATTTTATACCAGTTTTGCCTTGGATGGAATTATCCCTGTTCTGCTTTGGTGGAATAAAAGAAGGAATGATTTTCCTATACTGTCTCAGCTTAGAACTTTAGAATTTGTTTTGCTCTTACAGTTGCATTAATCCATGCAAGATGAAAAATGTAGTGCAAATGATTTATCATGCACTGGCTGTATCTGTACATACACTGCATTCTAAAAACCCTCTTCTTTGCAATTAACAATGGRCAGTGGATCTTCTGCATTCATTATGCTGTGCTACAATCGAGGCAGCAGGATTGTCAGACTCCTTCGGGATATGTATTTCATTTTCATCAGGTTTGATGGATTCCTCAATTCGTTTCTGATCTGCATCATGTAAGCTTGGATCTCAATTAGCATTGGTTTGGGGCTCTTTGGTTCTAGGGCTGCAGAGGTATTGATCTATCATTTTCCAGTATCTTTTCCATCTGAGCGGGCTTTGAAATTCTGAAAAGAAGGTGCCAAGACAACGTGACCATACAATATTTTTAAAGCTGGGCACAAGTCTCTCTGCTTTTTGAAAAGAAGCAGACAAAGGATCATCTCATTGAAAGTGATTAAAAGCCACTGCTGATGTTCTGCCTGTGTAGCCTTTTTTAGGACAACTGTCATTTTGTGCAGATGTACAAATGAYGATTAATAATGGACTTGTAAATCTGTTTATATCTGTTTCTGCTGAGGAGTATTTCACCATTTTTTTCCTCCTTTTTTCTTTTTCTTCCCTCCCCYACCCCGCCCTTAGTTTTGGGTCTGAGTCAAATTCTTCTATAAAAATTGCCAAACTTCCTGCATTATGTAAGACTCTCCATCTGACAGAGTTGTTCTGCACAACATCCTACACTGTCTGTAGGCTTTAGAAAGTGCCAAAGATGATGTCTTTGGAATGTCTTTATCTTGCATTAGTGATCTGTCAAACAAGTGCTATGGATCAAAGAAGGTGGCCCGTCTTGAAGGCTACTCTGTGCTGGGACTGGGCAATTCCTCTATCATATTCCTAGGACCTAAATAACATGGAAAATACGTATATAGTACTTTTTTTTTCTTATTTTCTTTCTTCCTTCATTCATTTTTCTTATCACTTTCATTCTGTGACTCCCTTCAGCATGGAAGTTTGGCAGATGGTGCCTCAGGAACACAGGTTTCTCCTAAAGAACTAGTCACTGCCAGGATAGAAGCAACACATTACTCCCTTAGTAGGATGACTATATTCATTTACTACAAACACAGGAGGAGGAAAATAGGAGTTCCTTTCCCTTTCCACTTTCCTACATACCTGCCTAAAGGCAGACCAAATTTCCTAGCAATYGGAATCTACACACCTGCTCTTCTGCTAAGTCAGGCAAGTTGTGCAAACTTCTGACTTTATGTATGGATCTTATTTAGTACATGCCCAGAGAACTGCAGAATCATTCTTTACTCTCTTTATGCAGATAGTCGTACGTACAATGACTATGGAAAGCTGGTGCATGCTATTATTTATGAAATTATTAMTATCAGCAAAGACTGAAGAGGTAAGTTTTTTAGTTCTCTACATTTTTTCCCCCAGTTTTTCTTGCATCTGTTTTATGGAGAAGATAGGATTGATTAAAAGAGAATAGAAAACTTTGACACCGGAGGTGTGCAAGTTAAGTGTTACGACTGTTTTCTTGAAAGCCCTCAGCATGTCTTGAGACCACCTCTGTATCTTCCAAGGAGTGTGTTCTCTGTTAAGCATTGCAACACCTCTCTATAGCCCAAATGATAGACACTAATAGTTTTATCTAAATTCACAAGATTAGCCAAGATGCCACTATTTCATGTATGAGTTGAAACCCACGAGTTCTGCATTGATTTTTAAAATTCTGATTTTGAAGSAAATCCTAAAGCTTCCAGTGCTGGGAGTTTCTGTATTTAAAGCAAAAAAAGCAAATAGCAGCTGTGTAAAGTGAAAGACTATCTGAAATTCTTGCGGGATCATCTGCTCTCAGCATATCCAGCTTGATTTTCTAAGTCACCCCATAAGCTTTTTTTTTTTTCTTATAGTCTAGTTTTGTTGTTAACATTTTCAATGGCCCTGAGTAAACCATGTCATTTAAATGGGAAAAAATGATGAAAGACTAAAACTGTAAAAGGAACAAATCAAGGGCAAAGGCAGAATTCAGATTTTAATGAAGCAAGCAACCTTTTACAAAGGCAAACTTACCCCGAGTCCTTCACAAACCTGGTTCAAACATGTATTTAATGCCTTCTTTAATATAATTACCTTCAAACTGAAGTTAAACACTCAGGGCTCTGTTCTGCTGTCACACAGTATGTAATTCAGTTTTTTACACTCTTTATAAGCCTTGGGTGAGCAACATGGCACTACCATGCATGTCCCTAAGAAAACATATAATTTAGGAGCTGTCTTGTGGATTGTTTATGTTCACATATGTACATGCTCCTTATCTATTCTTGTCTGATTTTAGGAAATTAAACAGTTTCAGGAATAACCTTTCCTTCATTAGCACTATTTTAACAGCAAATGGTATAATGTGCTTGAACCTTCTCTATGTCACAAAGAGTTTGAGGTACTTTGGAAACACTGATACTATGGAGTTTCCCCAGTGTACCTAAATGGTTCTTTTGGGATTAAGTATGTAAGGATGAACCGATGGTGGGTTAAAAGGCAACTATTCTGACCATCCTAAAAATGAATTTAGGAGACGGTAACATAAAAAGCTCCTTCTCCTGTCTCTCCCTCCATACACTTTGCATTTACATTAGAGTGTGTATAAGGAATAGAAAATGTAAAAAAGAGGAAGATTATGTACAGGGGAACTTAAAGAAAGACAAACAAACAAAAACGAGAAAATACTTCAAGGAAATAGGAAATTGAAATTAAAAAAACAAAAAACCTAGATCTGAAAGACTTTCTGAAAACAAGAAGTCAGATCCCATCGTTAGAAACCTTTCTGGTTAAAGTTTGTATGGGTAGAAAGGGCAAAGGTTTTCTCATATGCTTGGGTCTAGAAGAATGTGTCAGCATACATCTGGTCTGTGTTTTAAGATAAGAGGTACGGAACAAGTGGTGCGAATGAGTGAGTGAGTGGTGGAGGTTATTGTGTAGCCTCATTTACAGAAATGACACATAAAGTAACTCCCTAAGATATATGAGTTTTGTGTTTTCATCATGACCCAAAAGCCATCATTGATTTTGTCTTCCCTTCTGAAATAGAAGTCATTCCCTTCCAGTCTTGCAGGAGATCAACTTTTTGTGCTGTGTGAGCCACAAGCTATGTWAGTGAGAAGTTAAAAGATTTCCTCAAAGCTCCAAAACCAGTCAGTAGCAAACAGAATACCAGATTATCAAAATAATGTCTAACAGTCCCCTTACCCATGTCATCTCAAATTTCTCTTAAAACAAATGTTTTCAGCCATGTAGGACTCTCAGTTCTCTTAAATATTGATTCYATTGACTTGCCCAATCCCAAGTTTAAGGATATCTACAGTCAAACAGAAAGTGCTTCTTGCAAACTACTTCCATCGAGTGTGTCCCCTAGAAACACTCTATCACCAGGCTTAATGCTGAGTCTTAAGGTTGCTGAAGACGCTGCTCATTTTAATTTCAGATCTTCAGTCTGAACAGGATATTCAAGGTTATGAAACTTCATTGCATAAGCAGAACTCAGAAATTACATAGTGTTGCTCCTTTATGACATTTATTTAGGGATTTGAGTGAACATTACTTTTTTTTTTTTCTGTAGTTCACAGTTGAAAAGTGCCTATTTGCAGGGCCTCTGGAAAGTTAAATCCTTGTGTCCCAGCTGTACTGGAAAATGTTCAGCATTTCATTGTTCCAGTAATGTGTTTTAGGCTACCTGGAATGCTCTATTTCATAACTCAAACCACATATGTTTCTTGACCATTAAAAAAAGTATTTTGGGGATTTTACCAGTAAAAATTAATACTGTTTTAACAAAATTGAAATTTTGCACTTGTTAATGCCATGATTTTTGGTGTAATGAGGCTATTGTCAGGCTTTTGTCATGTCCAGCCTTAATTAAGCTAAATCTAAGTTTTAAAGCATCATTGAGCCTAGACTTTTACAGTGTTGGTTTGTGAAAATCAGCTGAGTTCAGCTTGCCTCAAAGATGCTCACCRTTATTCAATACAGGGACAGCACAGGATTATTTGACTAGAAATTCACTGTTGATGGATACAGTAAGATGCAGTAAAAAAGGCTTGCTAGCAATCCACTTGACCACTTCAACACCTTATTCTTCCCACATTCAAGTTTCCCTAAATCCTAAATCTGAGACAGAAAATTAAAGAACTTCTGCAGAGCGGTGGAAGAAGTAATGGAAAGAAGCAGTGCTGGTGGTCAACAAAGCAAATTAAAAGTCACGCTGCAGAATATAAGCAAATAGATCTGGGCACCCAACGAGACTTCAGAGCTCATAAAGCAACATGTTTTGGAGGTGAAATTTTCATCACCTTGCAAATTGGCCTCAGATGGGACTAGCTGGGTCAGCCGTATTTCCTTCTCCATGAAACCTTGTCCAGAACGTTACTGCATCGACGAGGCGGGTTGCTTTCCTATAAAATGTGTGGCATGCACCAGAGTTGGAGGCAACATAAGAGCTAGAAGAGCAGTYGACTTCCTCTGTATATACAGACAGATGAAACTTCCACATCAATTTATGATTATGTGTTTATATACATACATGGAGATATATGTGTGTCTATATATGTACATGTGTGAACATAAATATATATTAAACACATACATGTGCAAATCTATTTTTTATTTTTTGATAGCTTTTTAATTTTATTTGGAGCTGTTGGTTGCCAGTGAAGAAAAATTATTTTGTRTTTAAAAGCCAAAGAAAAGTTTAAATGACCTTAGAGGGCTAAGCTGTGTACTTGTAAGACCTCCCGTATGATCTCTAGGATTGCTGTTGACAGATAGAGCCTGACTGACTGAAAATCAATGCGATCAGATGTTTTTATGGATTATAGTGGCCTCAGCTAATTACACAAGATTGTCTTKCTAGATCCAAGAGGTTTCAAAGCAAACTCCAGGCAGATGTATGCAGGATTAATCTGCAGACTTGACAGTTTTTCCTAATTATCTTTTATAATAGCAGAAAGTGGATCATCTCTGAAGTACTAGAACAAATRGCTTCGATGTTACTATCCCATCCTCCTTTGTTCTYCATATATTTGCTGTCAAGTATTTGTCTCTGCACTTATAAACAACTTTCAGCCTTTTACTGAGAATTTTTAGTTTGCTTAAARACAGAATCTGCCTCATTTCGTTATTTCTTTCAATATGAGTTAATGCTTTATTTATTCTTTATCACTTACTTTTGTGCCTGTCTTGAAAAAAAAATGCTAAGAAAAGGGACAGTTTGGATGTTTGATGACTCATCCTCCCCATCTCCTTATTGTCCTTAGGACCCTAACTGCTACCAAGGTCTTCTCCCTCTGCTCCTTCCCCATCTGCACATGGTGGGGAGGGARAGAGCAGGTGTAAAATGGAGTACCTGCAATAACTTTAATGGAATCTACCGCAGCTACGGAGCTGGTCCTCCATGCTTTATCTCTGATTTATCACTTTTACAACACTTCACTGTGAGAGTTTATGGCAATTTATGTCATTACACAAATTATACAAATTGCCATTAACTGATGTAATGTACTATAAAGAATTGGAAGCATGAAGAAAAAAATTATTTGAATTTTTCTTCTGCATGTTTGCATTGCTTTATAGCTTAATTTATCAATTCAGTTAATTGAAATTTATATCATTAGAAGAAAACGCACTGAGGTGCTTCCTTTCCTCTTCTTTGTGTCTGTTTTTTTAAATTATCATTTCTTCTCCCTTTTTTTTTTCTTTTTTTTCTTCCATGGGGCCATAATTGCCAAACCTTTTCTCTGTCAAAGGAGATAAGGTGAAAATGACAACCATCATTTCTATTTCTTTCCCCAAAGACTGCACATATCCCCTCTGTGTTAAATTTACTTCCACACATTTTACTTTAGGCTTGTGAGTTAATCCCAAACAGTCCTTTTAATTCTGAAAACATAATGCACTTTAGAAAGAAGAACAAACAACTTATTTTAGTTGCTTAATCTCCTGCTATATTTTTTAGAAACCTTTGCTTCTCCATACACAAATTATGATCTGTCACTGTATGGTTCATCCGAAAGCTCTCTCTTCAAGTATTAATAATAAAATTGCAGAGCTATATTAATTATCCTAGCACTGAGGAACCCCAATTGTTAGGTTATTTTTGTGATGTTAAATAAATAAATAAATAAATAAATAAATAAATAAATAAATAAATAAATAAGAGGCTGAATTTCCTAGAAGATTTGCCAAATAGTTTAAGTGAAGGAGCACCCGTTACAGCATCTACAGAAGATGTCTGAACAAAGTGAGAAAATAACGTCAATGCAAAAGACAGTCTCCTGGTATATCCACTGCTGCCTTCCCACTGCACATTTCAGTTGAAGGGTTGCAGGAAATATAAGTTCAAAACATGTTAAAGGAATTTGTATTTTTTTCTCTTTCAAAAGTGACCAYATCTCATACTGAACGAAAGTGGGAGCCTTCCACAGACAGAAAAAGAGGAAGAAAAARTAGAATATATCAGCTGCACAGTTGGACCTGGGAAGCTTTTCATGATCTCAAGGTGAGCTTGAAAATCCCTTAGTGCTARCAGACTGACTTGCTCTTTTATTTAGAAAAAAAGCTAGAACTGTGAAACATAGCTTGATRTGTGGAAGGATAGGAGTTTTTTGAAACTTTTGGGAAGGCATGTCACCTTCTTTCTGAGTAGCAAAGTATGCAAATGTGACAGTCTGATTCACTGATGGGACACAAACATTTTCCCTATGCCTGATTGCAATGGATTTAGCCATATAGATCTTTTATGCATCTGTTCTCGGTGTATTGCTTCTTTAAATCATTCTGGACTGTTTTCTTCAARGATTGCCTTTTATGTTCATTAAGTATAGCCAGTCAATATATAAAGGATGATTCCATGTTACCAACAAAAACAACAACAACGACAAAAAAAAAAAAAATTTTGGTCACACTAGAGTGGTGTAAGCTTGTCCTCATACCCCAAGCTTGACCAAGGATGTTTCACATGGGTTTATGTTGTTGTCTGGCTGATGTCTGTCTAGATACTTACATTAAAAGTTTCTGTGAGCAGGTCTTCAACCTCCCTCAGGATTATCCACATCGTTGGGCTACCGAGCAACAATTTATTCCTGCTTGCTCTTCCATAGTCTTATGGTGCCATTTTGCATAGAGTGCACTTTCAACAGAAAAATTAAATAAAAGCTCCTAGTCACCTTTGCCCACAGCCTCTCTTATAGAAAAAGGGAAATAAAGCCCTGCACTGCCTAAGGAGAAAGGCGACTGAGCACTGAACTCCTGTGTTGTGGACAAGTGCAGAATGCAGAATGCAGAAATGCAGAAAAAAAAAAAAAATCCTGCCCTTCTTTAGTTAAGTGAAAATAAAATGTGGTTGCAGTGCTTGGGGATGAACTCAGTCAATGTGTTAGACTTATTAAATCAGGAACATTGGAGACTGAACAACTTCTAGGAGAAACAACTAGTTGGTGATTGCCAAACATCCAGAGACAGAGATGCCCCATGATGTCTCATGACTGTGATGTGTCTATACAGTGAGTGTGGAAGAATCATCTAGCTATCCAGGGATACTTTTGAGTGAAGAGTTGAGCACACTAGGATTTATATCAGCTAATTTTAACTTTCTAGAAGTTACTGTCTTTTTAAATCTGTTGTAGAGACTCAGTTTTCATTGAGGATAATTAATATATTTTATATTATTATCTTTTTGTGATTCAGAGTCTTAATTTTTAGATACATGGAATTACAGAAACTGAATAACACACAAATTATCCAAATACACACATGCAAAATTAAGCTTTCAAGAATTAGGTGATAAAATGATATTAAAAAACTTAATACTCAAGTGAAAATGAGGTGTGGACCTAGAATGGAATAGATCTAGTCTTATCCTCTGATTTTTCATTGCCTTATTTTAATAAAATTATTGGGAACTAGGAATACCACTTCCCACGTTTTCAGGACCTAAAATTTTTTAAAGTATGCATCCTTTAAAAAAAAAAAAAAAGTCTTTGTTCTGATGTCCTGTCCACWCAAGCCAATAAAATGTCATAGCTCTATCGGAATCAGCAGAGTAGCTAGCCCCAAACACCTAAGAAACTAAAGAAGGTTTTGGAAGAAAATTAGAAAGAAGAGTAAAATGAAATAATTGAATTTGACATGTAGAATCATTAAAACATAGATCTACATTTCTTCCTTTCCTGCTTGTTTSTTTTAATTTTGAATTCTGTCAAACTAACTAAAAAGGAGGGTCCCAACACAATGTAAACCTTATCAAAATATTTAAAATYAGGGAGTAATGAGCTAAGAGGCAAAAGGTAGGTCAAACGTTTAACTGCAAATGTAAAACCTTTTTCTCAAATGATTGGTAAATTTGATGCAATTGCTTTTATTACTAATTGTACTTCAGTGCACTTAAATGTGCACCTAAAACTCAGCCAGTGAAAATTTCGCCCATATGTACCACAGTCAAAAAACCTCTAGGGAAGCATGATCATATACCGCGATGACTTTCTATAGAGCAGCAAAACCAAAGGAAAAGAGCTGTTCCTACTTCCAGATAGAAAGGACAAGCAGAGGAAGAAAAATATAAATAATAAAACAGCGTCGCCAACAGAGAAGACCTTAATAAAGCTAAACGGTGTTCTATGTTTAAAGTAGATCTCAGCAAAATATTTTAAATGAGCTGCATACTCTTAAAGTTAACATAGCTTTCCATCAAATATATTTATATCTTTCAATAATCTCTACTCATTAGTTTTTAGCATTATAGAGAGTCAACTTACAGATGGGGAAAAGAATGCCATTCATTCAGCCAGCCACTGTGAAACCTCTTCATGAAATCTGGTTAGATGGTCCTAAGTAAAGATTTAATTAAGTGAGCAAATGGTCATTTATTCCACCTAAGAATGAAGACCAAAGAATTTTAGAATAATTAAATGAAAATTGGGATTTTCTATTAGTAAATATTCTTTACTAATAGTAGTTTAGAGGATAACATCTGTTCTCTATTTTCTTCCCCCCAAAACGACCTATCCTTGAGGATATGCTTGTAAAATGAACAGTGAAAGTAAAAGAAAATACAGAAGATTCTTCAGATAAA
The DNA here is from genome assembly GCA_003342815.1 of Eudromia elegans. Classification (NCBI taxonomy): domain Eukaryota; kingdom Metazoa; phylum Chordata; class Aves; order Tinamiformes; family Tinamidae; genus Eudromia; species Eudromia elegans. The sequence goes on along the minus strand of PTEX01000148.1, from coordinate 1,964,568 downwards.
TAGGAGAATAAAAACTAGAGCAAAAGTGTAGCTGAAATGAGGAGGACAGAACTCTTTTTATTATTTTTATATCCATCTTTTTCACTTTTGAGACCTCCTTGAGGGATTAATGAGCCCCAGGAACCGCTAGATGAGCTTTCCCAGAAACTTATTGTAGTTGGAACTGAACATATGGCTTCATGTCCAACAGCTGCTCTTTTCATTCCAAATTAACACAGCTGTTTGGGAGGTTCTGATAAGTCAAATGAAGGGGGAAAAATAGAAGGTACGGGTAGAGGAGGAGAAGGAAAATGCACACAGTAAAGCATGCCTTTGCTGAAAGTTGCAAGGTGTTAGCCTGGAGGAAGGGAAGCATATCTGCTCTCCTTGTCTTGATATGGTGAAGCCCAGTACATACAGCCTTTGGAATCTTTGCTTGGATGTCAAAGGATGCTTTTCTCAGTAGCAATCTTGGAAATGGTCAAGATAACAGAACTAATACATTTCATGACATTTTATRAGGTTCTGTGACAATATGACTTCAGCATTACTGTTCTTATTGAYCAGCCATGAATTTGCAGCAGGTGTCTGGGAGGTGCAGGGCATACTTGCACAGTATAAATTGCTTGAACTGAATAGGGATAGCAGAATATGTCATTAAATTATGTCAACTTGGAGATGTTCATTTCTGGATCTGAGGGCAAGAACTTATTACAAATTTAAGAAAGTGCTTGCATTCACATAGGTTGRCACACTGTAAAGCAAACTGAAGAATCTTCTTGGATGAGCTCTTCTCACTGCCTTATCTTACTCAGCCTATTGTCTCTAGAGTTGAATGTGGATGAGTTGAAAGGAAGCCTTTGCAGGGCTGGGAAAACACAGAGGAGGATTTCATAAAGCCCATTGCATCAATTCAGCTAGCCTGGCTGCCACCCTTTTATCTGGATACCTGTCATGGCAGCCCACAAACAAAGGAGAGCTTCAAGATACAAGAGTATCTCAAAAATCTCCACTATGGATCAATAATGTAATTCTTAAGATAGAGAACCTGCAAAATCAAATTTTTTTTTGCTTGCTTTGTTAGATCCTCTTTGAAGGCCTTTTCTTTTTTTAAATTTACTTGCTGCTGCTTACTAAGGTGTTCATGTAAGTGACAGACTGAACACTCAGGCCAGGACTAAATACCCTTGAGTTTAACAAAAGGAAGCCTGTGTTAATTTGTAGTTTGGCTTTTATACACAAAAGCACAGTTTGAGGTATGCTCAGTTGCRCAGCAGTTGCTAAGTATCAAATAGGAACTACTTTTATACGTACTCTTTGTAAGTCTGATTGGACTTACTGGCTTAAAATACCAGCTTAATCTCCCTTTCTTTCTCCTTTGTTTGTATATCCACCAACATCAATCTTTGTATTTGGGGAAGATGAATCTCAGAGACTTCTGATGCATTTGAGTTTTCTCTCTGTCAGCAATACTCTGGTGACAGCCTTTTAAGCTTCACCTCACTTGAGGTTAACCCGTCCCTCAAATGAAATACTCTGAGCCTAATTTGGCTTTCCAGGGAATTCAAAATGATTSTCTTGACACCATTACCTCCCTTCTACCCTTCAGTCCAGAAAATAAAGCCCRAAAGAAAGTAAATTCTAACATTCTTCCTCCTTATTTCCTATCTTACATGAATCCCTTCCTTCCTATAGGTTCTGAATTGTGGGTGTTTGCAGTTTCATCAGAAGGGTAGTGTTTCTGAGTTGTTTTTTGGATCAAGGGAGTGTTTCTGTTTCAAAAGCCCACCCAATGTATCAGAAAGGGACTTTGTTTAAGCAGGCTAAAGCCTGAGGAACATCCACATGTCTTTTTCCTTAATTCACAACCTAAACCTTTGACTCTGCTAGAGGTCCCACTTTTATCCTTCTTTTCATCCAGCACTCTTTTGTTGGAGATGCAGGGCCCAGCCATTAAGGTATGTAGGTCCCATGTGCGGCCTCTGTACCCTGAGCCTGGCAAACAGAGTGTTACTGAAACAGAAGCAAGAACAAGGCAGATTTCAGATAGATAACCTCMATTTATGTCAGTGAGAGGATGTGTGATAGGTAGGTGCTGCTCTCTGTAGAATATGTTTGACAAAGCCAGCTTTAAGTGAGCAGTAAATAAAGTAGATGGGCATGTACGAGTTGGATGCTTAGGTGAAATAAACCTGTGAACTTGAAAGGAGCATCCCCAGGCTTGTAACAGTGTATGAAGTAGGTGTAGTATGAAAAATTTAGGTAGAAAAATATATATACATATATGTATATCTGACGTTATTTGTGATGGAATAGTAACAGGGAATATCAAGGTGACTTTGGGATGTAGTAAGACCTCAGCTCAAGTTTTTCATGGCTTGCCACACAACCTTACCATTATCTTAACACATTTAATTATTAATACCTCTGTGGTGATGAATCAAAAGTGCTGCATTTGACGGGCACAGGATGGTAAGTGCTTTGAAAATCATTATCCTAAACACAAAAAGATTTTGAATAATCCTTCAAAATGTCAAGGCACMCATCACATAAGCAATTGTTAAATATTTCTTCTGAGGAAGAAGTTAATCTAAAGCACTTCTGATGTTTAATGTCACTCACAACAGCAGCTGAAAATTAACCCTCTGCATTTTCCGAGCACAGATCTTAGCAATCTCAGTAAAATGTTCTAGAGTGCTAGGACACTTTCAGTGCATCTTATTAAATAAGAAATCAAGGACAGCTTTAGGGAGCTTGAAGGATSAAAAGCTCCACCAAACTTCTAAATCAATTGAGGGGAAGGCAGCGACTGGGGATACCTTCTTGTCAATTCTATCTACAGGCTGTTCCCATTAAATTTCTCCTTTTACTGCAAAGGGCTGAGTAAATTTCTCTGAGGAAACATCAAGCCCCTGCTCAAGATGACACACCCTTCGTGCAGGAGAGAGGAAGCTGAATTTGGATAGTTTTGTGACCACCAGCTGACCCATTACTTACTCCTCATTAAAATCAATGGAAGTTTTGCATTCTTGGGTGAATCCACACGACAAGAACACGAAAATACTCATCTGAGCACTGCTGAGAATCTACCCTTTACCCATGGCAATCTTGCCTGCRAAAATGTGGTTCCAAACATAGATTAAGGAAAGGTAAAGCTCTGGGATTTATAGAGATGCCAAAGGAATCATTACTATGCATACCTATTATCTCTGTTTTTATACTTTTTTTTTTACATATATTTTTCGAATAATATCTGCTTCCATCTTGCAATGTGGTCAATGAGATAAACCAAGCAACAATCAGACAAACCAGGCAGATCTCAGATAAATCCCGTTGTTAGCAGCCCAGTCTCCTCTTTCAAACTGAGTCAGGACATGTCAAATAAATCTGGAAGTGCTTCCTGCTGCTTTTTGATCCCAGTCGATGAAGCCACATGAGCTTAGTGTAAGACTGACCCTTTCACACCGCCCATCGCGCACATGCAGTTCCTGCATCAGATATATTTCAGGATGGCACCGATACATCACTCACACTCTGGGACATGCCATGCCCAGAAGGCACTGTAGGCYGGTATATATTTTTAATATAACATGGAAATTGTGCTATGCCATGCAAATCTCACATTTAGGGGCTAGGGGCTAGGGATGTGCAGGGCTGTGATTTTCCCTGTCCAGATGATATTTGGTTCAGATGAAGTAAAAGCAGACAGAATAAAAATGGGGTCTCRTGGAGAACACCATGTACTTTTAGTGACACAAAATGGAGTGTGCTGCATRCTCAGAAAAGCACAGAAAGAAAAACCTGGGTATTACTATCAGAACAAACRTTCTCCATTGCTTATTACTAAAGCTTAACCCCATCCAGCAGAAAATAAGAAGGAAAGCTATTAAAGCTAGGAAAGGAAACTATAAAAAGTCTGTTTGTATAAACATGGGAATGCAAAATAGATGTAAAATATTAAAATATGCCATTCAAAGCAGTGAATATTGTACCTGTGGGAGTTCCCACAATGTCTTGAGTATTTAGCCTTTAGGTCCCCTTCAGAGGTACAAAAATATTATATATTTTTAAGTCTGCCATGGCTGTTTAAATGAGTTTCTCCGGTCACAGAAAAAGTGACAAAATTAGAAGAAAGAAAAGTCTAAGGGATTCTTGGACTGATGTTCCTAAATTCATCAGTACTATAATATTGCAGAGTAAATAACCTGACACTCTACAGAAAACAAAAGAGTGAAATTACATTTAAATTTTCAGCATTTCTGAGAGCTCTTTGCAATGGCATTAAATTCAGTTGTTACAGATGCAGTTTAGTGAGACACATTATAATCAAGGACAGAAAAGAATATTAAAAAAGCAACAGCATCATAATAACCTTTTGGTGATATTAAATTGTGAAATCCTGCTCAATTAGGAAAAGTATCAAAGCCTCCACAAAGAGTTTTTAAACGCAAATGAAGTGTTTTCTAAATGAAACTTYCAGTGATGAAGTAACCTAAACCRTACAGAAGATTATATTGCATTTCATTTTCAAATTCTTGCCCAGRCGGCATCTTTTCTCCCTCTCTCAGGCACTGCAAGCAGAACTGAACTGAAAAGTCATGCTGAGACCAGAACTTAAGAAATTTGTTCCATCTGTAAATGTACGTCTTAAACTTTTCCCAGTAGATTCCTTTGTATTGTTTATTAAATTTATTTAGCTCTGATGAAAGGCTTCAAATAAGTCTTTTAATGTTAGTTGTATGGCACATGCAACAGTAATATTGAATGTCTCCAAAACATTCTTCATTATGATGTGTGTTCTTTTCGTTTAGGAAAAATATACACCAGTGATAAATAACTGCTTTGSTATCCATTGAATCTTTCACTCTTCTGACTCTGATAAGAGCAAGTGCCAGGGATTATGGGCACTGGAGAGCTGTGTTTGCTTATTCTGACAGTATATTTCATATATMTTTTCATCTATAGCTGTGTAAATTAAAAATGCATTTAATACAACCSACACATTTCAGCTTTTCTCTTGCAAGTTGGCGTACAGGACTTCGCAGGCTGTTCATGTAAGTCACCAAGTGCATATATGTCACAGCACTGGTTTGCCCAGAAATTCTCATCTAAATGTCATTCACAGGAAGGCTCTAATACCCATAGAAATGCATTGTAGACTTTGCTGCCTTTTATTCTGGAACCGTTTAGTGCATTTGCATTTTCTGTGAAACTCAATCAACTTTCCAGCTTTTCTTTTTGAACCTTTTCTTTTTCCCATTAGTCTGTTAATAATTGTTGCTTTCCTGGCATCCTTGTTCTGCGGGGTTATTATGCATTCCTCAGCATTGTGAAAAATGAAAAGTGGAAAAAAATCACATGCTTTTCAGCTGACTTAACACTGCGTAAAATGCTGAAATTATTAATTGAACATCTTGATTATAAATTAGGTGGAAATAATGTTGAAGAAGCAGCCCCTAGTCATATAGGTTTATTATTAGGGCTATGCACTGAATGATTTGAATTCCATTCTTGTAGTGGTAAATATAGTTATTATGGAAGAATGTGAGCTCATGGATTTTGGCTGAATGTCAGCTGAATCAAGCAGGAGATTTCGTCCATAATTTAAAATTGCATGTCCTAAAACAATGCCTGCGTTATCTCTTGCCTCCACCCTGGCAAAAATAATGTGATAATGATCTTACAAAAGATAAGGAAATTATTTCAGCCACTGCAGAATAATTAATTGCTAGTGATATTGTTTCCAGTCATCCTATGCACACGAGCACCCTAACGTGCTAAGCCCTGTGTGTGTAGATTCACAACAAAATGTTTGCAACGCATCTGTATGATGACTGGAGAACTGCAGCTTTGAAAGGTAATTCCATCATTAATGCTAGTGGTATTAGATGACCTTCAATAGTAGGTTTGTATGCTAGATGCATTAAGTACAATGTTATTATCTAGACTTCATGGGTGCACTTTTTACTCACCTCATGGGTTTAGTGGGAGCAAGATTTCATGAAAAGAGTCACTCAGTCTGATATCACAGTTTAATGCTACCTTATAAGTCATAATTTATTTATTATCCTGATTTACCATAGTGTTACAGACTGTGTGTGTGCTGGACTATCACTTGTGCTTTAGGATAAACAGCACTGACCTTGGCAAAGTCCCAGGCTGCCCAAGCCATTTAGGCAATGCTATAACAGATACATTAAACAAAAACTGCACTTCTTGTAGTCTGTCCAGTCAGGCTTGGAGCCCAGGATTTGCTGCTTGACAAATGTGACACCTCACCACTGCTGCAACAACGCAAGAGAACCCTATTTATCTTCACAAATATTGCAAAAGTGAAGGCGGATCTGATTTGAAGGAGATGAAAGGTCCATCTATATTTGTTGGGGGACTCGAGAGAGTTGGGGAAAAGGTTTGCCTGAGAGGTTGAGAATTTAGCTCTGTCCTAAAGTGAACTGAGTTCTTGAATCTAAACAACTTTTCCTTCAAGCATCTGATGAGACCTTCAGCATTTCAAGTTTCACGATACTCTGCTTCACAGTATTGTTTTTCTCTCCTTTTAACACTAAGATCTTTCCTCTTCTCAGATAAAGAAGAGACCCAGCAACCAGTAGGCTCACAACCCTGGGCCATAGCCAAGTCTGTTTGAAACAGATCCGTTTAAAATTCCTGGTTGGTCTGGTTCTTCTGAGCTCTCCAGACTCAATCCTGTAAGTTGCTTGACCCCTCCTGAGGGCTAGAAGGAGTAAAGGGCTTCTTACACCAGTAAGAGATACTGTGCACTTCTCAGGATTACTCTTTGTATCTCAAACTCTGCTGGATACAGCAAGATGTGGGAAGAAGGAGGAACTCTAGGGCTCAATCATGTTTTTTTGTGAAGGAACAGCATAGGGGAAAAACAGTCAAGGACTTATACGCATGCATAAAAGCAAACAAATCCTACACAGCTCCTGCTCCCTCAAGCCCTTCTCCAAGGCTGTATGAAGTAAGTAATAGCTCTGCTGCAGCAATGTTTACTACAGTATAAAAGGAATCTAAGCTGTCCTAAAATAAATAAATAAATAAATAAATAAATAAATATTTTATATATATATATATATATATAAAGAAGATAGAGATACACACACAGGACAAAAGCAGCAGATGAGCCCCATCCTCTGTGGAAGAGTGTGTGTTAAACAATTTAACCGTGAAAACAAAAGCAATTAAGTAAACCAAGCACATGAGATTCTTTTCAAGGTAGACTTGTAAGTCTACAAGAAACACTGATCAGTTGGAGAAAGCAAATAATTTTAAATATATACAATAAAAGAGCAATAAAAATATATAAGATAACCTCTTCTAGATTCTAAACTCTTTTGGCATAGTTGTACCCTTCGCACCCCCCACCCCTGAACCAAAACGTATTTGATTCTGATCTTAAAATAAGTTGCTAAAAATGAACCATTTATCTGAGCATTTTCAAGATCTAAACACCCTCTGGTGAAATCCAGAAAGATATTTTACTCGTCATTTCATTTTTTTGTGAAAATAAGTGCACTGTTATAATATGACATGTGTTGCAAAAGTGTTTTAGAAAGTTTCACAGGACATCAAGGCTTCTCCCACCCAGTTCCTTCATCAATCTAAACTCAATCCAAGTGCATCAAAAGAAGTGGAAAAAAGGACTAAAATTATCAAAATTGATAAGTTCCAAAATCAATGTTGCATATGCCAGGGAGAAAAAGTGTTCTTCAGACATTTATATACCATCCTTCTTCACAAATTGTGATACTTAATTTTCTTCCCTATACCTGAGTTGTTATTAAAATATAGCAAAATGATTGCTAATTATTGTGTCCTTTTTGTTTTTTAAATACATATAAAAAAATTCTGTCTAGAACATCTAGCCAAGCTTTTGTCTAACAATGATCAGCAGCAGTCATTTATATAAAGGACGAAAGAAATCAGGGCATGTAGCAAGTGTGCAGGTTATGGCAAGAGGTTTGGAGTCTTAATAAGACAGAGGCTGTAACCAGGTGATCACATTTAACATCAGTACTGAAACTCTTTTCTCTGTTTCACCTTCAGTGTCTTATATTTTGTTGCAGATGGTCCTACGCTTGATTAAAAAAAATCCAAAATAGAAGCAGAACAATATCAAATTCCTTTTGATACCACATAGCGTTGTGTATGTCCATGATCAAATTCCAAGAGTAAAAGGAATCTGGGATCTGTCAGTAACACAAAGCTTACATTATTAAGTAACAGTGAGGGGGTTTTTTTGGTTTTTTTTTTTTGGATGCACATACAGTCTAGTTTTAACGAAATGGTTCTGATTCAATAGCACATACAGGAGTCTTGGCTGAAAAAGAGAGAGGCTCAACTAGAATTTCCACTAATGTGGGGTCTGAACCAATAAGTTAGATATGATTTTAAACTGAAAACAACAAAATCTCCATAATAAATAATATCAAATACTAAACATGATGTTCCTCCCTCTATATTTTGTCTGTCTAAATATTAGGCATCCTGCTTAAGCTAAGCCTCTAGACACTCACTATAGTGGAGACAGTAAAACCCTTTCTGATGACAGCTCATCAACCAAAAGATGGATATCTAACAGTGAGGGGAAAGGAGGGATCAATCACCCCTCTCGTGCTGGGTTTTCTACACTAATTGCAGAGAGACTCTCTAACAACAGCTAAACCAGATGCCTAACTTTTAGACAGATAAAATTAAGTGAGATGAGTCCTAACCTAAATATCTACCACCCCATCGCTTTTCTTCATGGTTGGATTAATTGTTGTTAATGGTTGATTTCACTTTCAGGTCTTATAAATTGGCAAATTGCTCTTGCTTTCTGCTTTCTTATGTTTCAGCAGAATATTTATACTGAGTAAATAAGGCATTCTGCAAATTTTAGGAAAATCAGTTTTCTGCATATTATTTTAAAAGATTACATGAAACTCACATGATAAACTTAATCTCTCAATTCTTCTTTTAATGTTAAAATGAAAATAAAGAGACATTTTTGTCCCTATAAACTGTTTCAAAAGTCTAAATTTACCAAACTCCTGTAAACTGTATGCACAGATATAAAAGAGAGTTTTCAAGGATCTGCTCTTCAGAGATTATTTCTGGCCTGAGAAAGCCGTCTGATTCCCATAAACAACAGCCTAGAGTAAATCAACTTACTGTGTGCCTTTTTGATTTATGGCAATGAACTGTTTTGTGTAAATCAACCAGTGATCCTCAAAGTGAGGTGCCCTGAGGCTTTAAGGCAACTGAGACTCTGCTTAGAAACCAACTTCAAGTGGAGCAACCTGGTTGAAATATCATCTACCCAGCTTGAGCAAGCTTTTCATTTTTAATTGAAAGTAGGAGCACTGGGTTAGAATATAAAGGACCTCACAGTTCACTGCTAAGGCCCCATGACACCACACATGAACAACTCTTTTATTTATCAACGAGTTAATTTCCAATTTTGGAGGGGAAATGTGCAGCTGTATCTACTCCATGGTGTTCTGATGTAAAATAACCTCTCGTAGTTCCCTTTGTCAAGAGTTGAACTTGTGTTGTATATTTCCTGATTGAGATTCCATTTCAGACTGATATTATGGTGAAGAGTGATAGCAATGAAAAGTGAAGAGTATTACAGACTAATTGCAAATGAGAAATATATATATATATATATTTGCCAACAATGTATGTATTTCAAATTTTTACTTCTGATGAAAGTTTGTGAATTCCTGCTTCATCTGGAGCCCAAGTATTTTTGCTGTGGTTGTTATTATTTTCTGTGAGACTTCGTGCTGGGCAAATAATATGCACAGCAGTAGAGCATCAGTGAGTGGCAGAGAGGGAAACAGACAGCCAATTTCCTCACAGAAAGAATTCAGAAAATAGATATAACTTTGTGCCTTCTCCAGCCTTCCACGCTGAAGATCATTACACCTGAACTGGGGTTCTCAACCCAGGAAATTCTGTTAACTTCCCATTAGGTCATTAGTGAAATAATTTTCAAAGATCCAGGAGATAAATTTTCTCCAAGCAAGTAGAGATGACCAAATTAAGAATATAAATAACACACATCAAACTGCTAGTTATTGTATATCTTGCTAGGTCAGTATCCTATGTCCAGCCTTTGAAAACATCAGCTGGTAAAATACAGACATAATTTTTTTTTGTTCCCATTACCAGAGCATCTTAAGGCTCGCAGAAGATCATCTCTTGAGATAATTTTTTGCAAAGTCCTCCAAAGACTTTTTAGGAAGGCGTTTTCTTTTCGAAAACAAAACCAGACAAGCAAACAAGCAAATAACAAATAAAACGTTATTACCAAAATTTATACAAAAGTAAACTTCTGAAGAAACTTCTGAAGAAACAAATCCTAGCACCTTAACAAAGAATTGGCAGAGTGACAGATTTCAGTGGTTTCTCTCTACGTTCTACCCATTTGCAGTGGGTTCTGAAATCTGCAAATATGGAGTGAAAAAAGAGTTTTCTCCTGAAGCTTTTCCAAATGGTAAATATGTTTATTCAATTTATTTACAAACCTGCAATATCAGATACACCTGCTCCCAGTAGACTCACTTAATACCAGGAATTATTGCTGAACAGAAAGCTTATTTAATCTATTATGGGTCAGAATTTTTATCAAGGTGCCTAATTAGAATCTTTTTTTTTTTTTTTTTTTAAGGATGCCTTAATGAGGAGTTTCATCATTTCTGCCAAGATGAGTCAGGTGTTTTTAAGCAGAAGAGTGTGATGTAAGTAAATATTCAACATGATATATCTTCATTGTATCTTCCATTCCAGAAGCAGGGTCAAAAGCTTCATTAGCTCAATAATATTTCTGGGAACAGTTTAAAACTTCCACTAAGGACATTATAATGCATATCATCCCTTTCAGCTATAGACTCCTAAAATTTAAGATAGATGTTTAATGCAAATTAGACATCTAGGCTCCCTCTAAAACTGTTAGATGGTGTTGAAAGAAATAAATCCTGTGTTTTGACTCTCTCTCAGAAGGGAACAACTTCCACACAGTATTGACAGTATTGGCATTGATTTTTTTTTTTTGGTATCTAATAGAAGAAATAGTAATAACATCTCAATTATTCTTAAAAATCACATTGTTTTATGGAAAATATTATTTTGTGAAAATTCATAGAGAAACAATGGGAATATGGCAAAATTAAACAAATAAGTCAAGATTATGAAACATAAATAATATAATTAAAGAAAAACAATAATAATCCTGATACAGATGTCGCTCATGAACAGTTTTTCCTAAATGATGAAAGTTTGGAAAATAAAAGTAACTGAAGAAAGCCTGATATAAAAGAGTGTAAAATAACCATGACTATTATTTGCACCACACTTTCTACCTCTAAAATGACTTGGAGTCATTGGTGTTTTTGTGGCTCCGTATGGATTCTGCTCCTGCCAAGCGAGGCCAATATCACAATAGTTCTCGGTATCAGTAAAATGCACTTAGGTGACTGTGACCCTGCAGAACAGATGAGATTCCAAGCCTCTGAGAAGCCAAATCATTAAGACCCCAACTTCTTGTGCAGCAGTAGCTCTCCTCCTGGTGAGTTTTTCTAAAATGTCCCCTCCTATGGAGTCCAGGCTTTTTATATATTTTCTGTAGAGCATACTGCTCAAAACCCTGGAAGTAAATCTATGGAGGTCTATTGACTTTGGCATTGCTCCTCCACTGTATGCTTAGCAAGAATTGGTCCCAGAGTGTTTCAGTTATCTACAGGCATGGGAGTTGTGGGACAAAGCCCTGTTTCCAAGGAAGTAGGTGGAAATTTTGCTCTTGACTTCCTGGAAAAAGCTGTTGTCATGAACATCAGCAACTTAATACTGTTTTGTTAGGGTCTAGCCACCCTAACACAGATATTCACATTAACTTCAGTAGATATATCTGAGTGAAAAAAGATGAAAGAGTGAACAGAATCTGCAAGATCATTCCCTAAACAAACCCTATGACAGCATCATACAGCATAAGAGAATATAGAAAACCTCCAAGTTTAAAGACTATGAAAAAAATCAATCAGTCTCAATAAAACTTGGAAAATATTAAGATAAAAGGAATGCATCTTTCTTATAAAAAGAGCAAAGAATTTGAAAAAAAAGAGAAAAGTTATTTGATTTTCTATATAGATTATCCTTAGAAGGACAAGAGACTTTCTGGAAGAGCAAAATAAGTCTTAAAATTACATTGTTACATTTTGCTGCTTCCGAAGAATGCAGAGAAGAAAGGCAGCAAGGAAAGGAAAGGGAGACAATGTAGATGAAAAACATGTAGTCTCTTATAGGCAATCAGATTCTGTTTATAAAGGTTTCTTTCTGCAGCTGGAAAAATATTGAGCTAAACCCCTAACCTTATTGAAATAGAGTCAAGAGATTATGAATACCAATCCCAAAGGGATCAACGAGCATACAAGGGAAAAAAAAATCTGTTTGAACAATGATCTAATCTGTGGTTTTATTACAGAGTATTGGTAAAATCCTGGCTGTGTTGAAGTCACTGATAAAACAATATGATTTTACTCCATTATAATTATATTTCTCCTTCAAAATATACACAATCATTCTTGCATTTGGAAGCTAATAGATTTGAGTTTGGCACATATTCTGTAAATTATGCTAGCCTAAGTTAGTAGAATTAAGATGTCCTCCTGATTTATCTTACCTGATGCAGTAATAAAGGACCAGAAGAAAACAGAATACATCTTATCTGGGAGATAATTGTGGTGCACTCTGTTGGTAGAGCAGCACCTTATTTCACAAAGACCGTTACTGAAGTCCCTGTGAATCAGCCCCTCGGGTAAAAAGCATCATAATCTAATCAAGTTTTTCTTTTTTCTTTTTTCCTTTATGCCAGGCATCTTCTGTATTTCTGCTACCAAAAAGTTCTATCAGAAGACAAAAGCCTTCAGACAAAGAAGACCTTTTATAATTGGGTTGAACAGACAGACAAGATCTGTCTCCTACAGCAGATCGCTAGATGTCCCATTCTGAGGGATACTAGGAAATTAAAAGTTTCCTACGGAATATAAAAAGTCTGTGGAACACACCTGAAATGGATCTTTCTGTGTTTCTCTATCAACATGTCCTTCTATCCATCCCACCCAAAGGCAAAATTTCCTACACCTCCGGGCAAACTTACTGCTGTTTGCTGATTCATCATTCTGCAAAGTGATGAAATGCCCAACAGCTACTTACATCCTAGCAGTGTGTGTGTCTATATGTGCTTTAAAGCATATAAATGTATTCTCTGATGTCCAGGATGCATTTATATACATTAGTGGATTAAAGACTTACAAGCAACTTTGTTCCCTCACAGACACGACAATTCCAGTGCATATTCAAGCCATAAGGTATTACGAAGCCTTTCTGAGATGAGCAAGCTATTAAAATGTAAGACAGTCTCAGACCACTGGTCCACCAGGACATGGCACATAAAGTTGTTGTGCTTATGATGACTGCCTGGAAAAATAACACAGGTCACATCAATGTCTCCGGTAGCTGGTGACTTTGTTTACTAAATCTCAGATGCCAGGGTGGATCCAGTCCAGCCCAGGAAGAATGAACTGGCATAGATGGAATGACAGACATTAGGCATAAGTACTTTTTATATCAAGCCTTTGGCAAGTTCCTTGTTGGAAAAATCTGTTCTCATGAACAGAATCCAAAACTGCAAGTTGTGCTACCAAGGCATATGATAACTTCTACTATCCAGGGATATGCTAATTCACACTGTCCTGGGATACGCCAAGCCATTGCCAGGATAATGGCTCATTCCAGATGCCAGTCAAGGTCCTTTCTGAGAGCCTTAGGGCATTTCAGAATAAAAGCAGTTTTGATAGGGTTGCTCACAAAAGAGGTTCTTTCTTTATCAGAAATTGTGTAAATAACCTTTGTGTGAGTGAAAAGAGGATGGAATGTTATACGATTCCCTTCGCTCAGTATGACTTATAATTATTCATTTACTGGTACTATTTTTTTTTCACTTGTTGCCTTAACACAGAAATTCTTCTTTCACAGCCTCTTATAGTGTGTGTTTGCTGTGGGCCAAAAATAACAATAGAAAAAGGGAAATAGGGTTCCATAGCCTTACTTAATATAAGTATTTCTAATGGTAAACTATCATATGGCTAACAGGAACAATTGCAACACATTGTGGTTTTATTGGGTTAAAAATTCACTAAATTTCACAGGGGGAAAAAGGTGAAAGGTGATGGGGGCAGATGCTTTTCATAGTGATTTTATTACAAAATATTCTGCATTTACTTTTGCATGAAATTTTTTCATGACTCTGAAAGTCATAGATCAGAAAAGAAATATGGTTCTCCAGCACGACACAGCTGATAAAGTGAATTCTGATTTGAAAGGATTTTTGAAATAAAGTAACTAAACATAGCACTTAAAGCTACAGCAGAAGGTTTAACCAGTACATTATCTAGTAATTACCTTTAATTAATTGTAATTAATATCACTTAAAATTCATACAGTAACAGAGTAATATTAATATTACTTTGGATTCGTTAAGACTAATCATTGGACTAGCCTGAAAGGATGCTAAGATGAGGTTTCAATTTTTTAAACGTTTTGGACCAAAACAGCATGTCCTCCTAAAGTATGCAATATCTTTGGGCTCCTCCGAGTCGCTCATATGGTCACTTCTCTTTTGACTTCTATGACACGTTCCTGTAGCATCAGAAATTTGGTTTGCACACTCAGCCACATTAGCCAGCTATGGGTAAGCTAGTCTCTACCAGAAGCAGAACAATAAACGATGCTTGTTCCCTGCATGTATATTTTTTTTCCTCAAGTCATATTAAAATGGTTGTAGAAACAGGTTGTTGAGACTATAGGGTTTTTTGAGCTAGGTCACCGCTGCAGTGACTGCATTATGCAGACAATCAACTAAGGTGACAAATGGTTGAATGACCTTCATGAGGACGTCTAGGAAGAAGCGAGGATGGCCTTTGCCAGGTTGGACACTAGCACCTTTCTCCTTGCTCATTTTTCTTCTCCGCAATCTGTTCAGATCAGCACAGAGATCTCTAGAAGTTCTATCGCTTGTGTGGTGCAAGTGTTCAGCTTAAATGGCCTTTTTGTCCTTGAAAGGCAGGAATGTCAACGGAGCTATGGAAATACAGTGCAGGCTTAATACAAGAGTTTGTCTGTGTAGCTTTTACTGCTCTAGTCTCATTGGGGGAAAAAAATCAAATGATCATACAAAGAAAAGCTCCTCAGGTCAGTCCTATTGACCTTGTTCTTGCTTCTTGTTGCTTCTCCACATTATATAGCAAATTCTTACATATATCTCTGGGAAATAGAAATCTTCACAGAGATACAACAAGAAGGAAAAACTCTTAATGGGCCACGTTACAGCAAACTCTATCGATTTGCTTTCTTTTAGTTGTAGACATGATTGAGAGCTCAAGTAATTGAATTTTCATCTTCTGGTCTGACATTTTATTTTCCAAATTTTTTTTTTTACTTTGTTCTTGAGACATGCTAAGCAAACAAAACTGAGACTGAAGCAGAGAAAGGTGCAGTCTAGGGCAGGAAGGCTGTATTCTTGCCTCTTTTATCACTGCCAATTTGGGCTGACAATTTAGGTCTCATTGGGTACCAAACTCTAGGTCTTCGTGTGGTGTTGGTGTATGGACAAAGCAGTGATTCCTTTGACTTAGAATGTCCTGACATTTGCATCACCCTCATCCACTCTCCAGGAGCCCTGAAGAGCCAAAGTAGCACTGAAATTAAACCTTTCTATGGTAAAAGTAGTCGTTCAGTAAAAATTATATATATATATGTGTGTGTGTGTGTATACATATATATATATATATATATATAAAAATTTGTATGACGTCCCACCAGAAGTCACTGATCATTCCTGCTACAAAAATCTTAGGCCAAAAACCTAAGAAAGTTTAATGAAGTCATTTTAGAAATCATGATATCTCAGAGTATTGTACTGTCCTTGTATTCTGTTCTCATAGGCCTGATTGAAGGTCCACAGGTAGCTCTGTTATTTGTTTAAAAAAAAAAATCCACCTTACCATTGTTGTGTATTTCTCTAATCCATCAAGAAACGTGTAGCTGTCAGGACGGGGTCAGAAAGACATAAAATGCAAAAAAATGTGGGAATGGTCAGAATACAAACAATAAAGTAAATTTACCTACAGCCAATAGGTTAATGTGAGTCGTAAAAATTATTATTCATTAATATAAGTATCTACCAAGCCAGTACTCAAAGCATGAGGAATCTCAGTCATTAGGAATAATCAGTAGCTCTCTTTCTTTTTTTTCCCTCTCTCTTCCCTTTCTCTTTTCTCTCTTCCCCATTCTGAAGTAGATGTAAGGCAATATTAACCTAGCAAGGCTAGAAAGAATAGTAAAATGCCCTGCTACAAACTATTTCTAAGTATTTCCTCACTCTCACGTAGTTATAAGACAAAATTTATCAGTGAATAAACCAGCAGGGCCAGAAAGAAAATAAAAATGCCTTGATAAGTCATCATGGAAATTGCTTAGGTCTCAGATAACGGAACTGTGTCTCTTGTTTGGTTGTTTTTGTTTGTTTGTTTTGTTCGTTTGTTTTTGGAGTTTCGCATGCTCCAGCACAAGCCTCTGGTCTTATGATATCCCTGGGCTCCTTGGTGAAGCGTATCTAAAGAAGTAAAGAAATAATCTAGGAGAAAACCTTCATGAAAATTTTGCTGCTGGGGTATTGACAAAGTGATCACAGCATGTGGAAGAACTGCTTGAAGGGGGAACTTTGAGAAAAACTAGGGGATATGCTATAACGTGTCTGGGGCTGAGCCAGCGAGGGGGGCAAATCACTCCTTTCGGATGAACTTTGCTTGTTGTAACCTCATTATAACCCCAAAACAGACCCTCATCCCCAAAGTTACCTCCCCCCCGAGGCATGACCACTCCTCACTGAGCACGTACTCTGGATTTTCGATTGACTGTCCCCTTAAATAAAAGCGAGAGACCTTTTCACCAATCAACGACAGTAAGTATAACAGTAGTCACTCAAGCTCCACCTGAATGTAAAGAGAAGTATAAAAGGTGARCTAAGGAGRAAAGAAGGGAGGAGGGAAGAATCCATCACAACACAGTATTTGATATCTCCTTCCCCCCCCACTACGGCTTTCAAACTGCAGCACAGCAGACATGGGCAGGCGTGCATGTTATTGTCTGGATCATATTCTTGTCTTCTTCTCAAAACTGTCTCATCAGTGCAAAAAGGGTTTCCTGTTATTATTTTTTGTTAATCAGGGCTAGTGACTTAGTGACAGAGGAACCAGGGAGCTTGGACAAACCTGCAGGTCCTTGCAACAGGATGGGGGAAAATTATTTGCTTCCATATTTCTTTTATTTCACTTTTTATTTCTATCCATAAGTATGAATAATTTGCTTGGCAAAGCAAATAAAAGATTTTTTTTTCTTTTTTTTTTTGCCAAGTACCTATTAGTTTAGAAATTTATTCTATTTTTCTGAGGATTTACTTAGAGTCTGATATTGTACTGGATTGGTTTGGCTTAGCGAAAACATGAAAAAATGTGTATCCCCTCACTTCCATGTCCAATTTATTAAATTTTGTCATTAGACAAAGAAGAGAGAAAAGTCTATTTTAACTTCTCCAGTATATCCCAACGGTCAAATTGTATAGAGAACCTTAACACAAAACCAATTTTTTTTGGTCAACAAATCTATATTATTCTACCTTTCACTGAACACAACAAATATCTACACTATTTCATACAGTATTACAAATGAATTGTTTTATACACAGGCTTTACTGTATTGGGAAATATATTTATAGTCCCCGTTTCTTCTGTGACTTGTAGACTGCTTAGCTCTTTTGAGCTTAACAGGACAAATTTCATATTTCCTTTAAATGCCCTGAAATAAAAGTAATTTTGTTTTCATGATACAATAACTCTGCTGTGTTGTCTCACTTGCACTTAAACAGTTTCTGAGAAACTCTTTTTCACCCTTCTTTATCCCCGAACTGACCTCACAATAACTTCAGAATATTTTCCCCTGCTATAACTCTGCTGTTTTCTTTCTCAGGCACTCAAARGATCTTTCATACTTTCACTTATGCYCATTTAAATCTGGAGTTATTTCAYCAAAGCTTATTCAAAAGTRCCTTTAATTTTACTCTGGTTTCCTTCCGGAAACTTAGTGCAAAAAACACAATTGAATTTCCTGAAGAAGTAGCCATAGATAGTGGCTACATTTCAGGAAATGAATAATTCTGCTTCAGGAAGAAGTGCATATCTTCGCTAGCATGCCTTTTGACTCCTATTCTCTCTCTCTCCCTCTCTGGTTTTTTATTTTTTTAGATTTTAGTACTGTTCCCACCGTCTTATATCTGATAAATTGCATAGGAGGGAAAAAATGGTATCAAATTCTGATTTCACCAAATTTCTAATCCAGGAAGTCACAAAACTAGRCGAATTTAAAGTTAAGCTCTCATATAAGTGCTTTCCTGAGTTAGCATTGTATTAGGATAACTGTGTGCCCTGCATTTGCAGCATTCCCACAAGTAGATGGTRCAGAGRTGGATGCTGTAGGATATTAGATATRTTTCAATSAGAAATTATTCCCTACTCATTTTGATTGAAAGGCTTTTCTTTGACAGTATTGAAAATAAAATTGTAAGCATCCTCTTTATTTATTTCCTCCAAAAGCTAATAAAAGAAATAATTTTCTAAAATGGTAATAKGAGCATAGATAAAATCATTTAGGGTTTAGGTTAGACAGCACGTTTCTTTCAAGTGGAGGATAAACATGCTTTTAGGGGTGCTCCTGATAAGAAGTTTTGTTAGCACAATGAGGCAGTCCTATCAGTCTCCAGATTTATAAGCCTCACTTTGTCAGTTAAAAGCATGTGTAYGCACAAGGGCCATAGCAAAACATTGATTTTTTTTTAGGCATTCTGCTTCAAAATCAATGGAAAACTGTGTTTAAAAATTGAYAGTAGGATGTGGCCCTGGAATGCAATACCTTAAGACCTGATCTAAAAGACCCTAGATTAACTTTCATCACCTAGAGTTTAGATATCCATRCAAGCTGACTATTTTGATGTCCTTTTGTGGTCAATGAACAGAAAAGACGCTTCTCTTTTTCTTTCTCTCTGTCTCTTTCTGAAATATTTGTATTTTTTTCCTCTCTAATATGTATCCAGTCTGAGAGTACTGAGGAAAACAGTCAATTAATTGTTCCCTTTGGTCAACTGTAGATATTTCAGTATGTTCCCGTGTTTGCAGCAAGTTCCTATTAAAATCACTATAAAAACAATCCCAACAGAACATCTGTTAGAAAGCATGAGTACAAATGAAGTAAAAGAGACTCAATCCTAAGAACTGCCTTTTTAYAGAGCTGAGACTCATCTCTTCAAAACCATCTAGTGTCCAGGAGAAATGCACCCAGACAGACCTTAGTTTTCTAATGCTGCTTTGCCCCATATTAGAGTGAGCAGAGAAGCCAATCCTGCCACACACGAGTCCCTTATTTTTATTCCACATCCAATATAAAAAAGATTTCCTTCTCAGATCTTCTTTCCAGGAAGTCCAATAGCTTGGCTTGCATTTTTTTTTCTTCAWCTACTAACATAAAACTAGCATGTACAGAATACCTGTCAACAGAACRCTCTTGCTCTGCTTAAGAAAACAAATAAATATCATTTTACTTTTCCCCGAAGTCCCAAAATTTATGTGATCTGTTGTGTATAGATTTATTTTGTCTAATTGCATAAACACTGCATAAGTGCAATCAAAATAATTGGCTAGCACACAAGTAGAAAAGAAAGATTTTGTTTTTAAGTTGAACAGACTGTAGTCTTTTTTGTACAGCCATTTCTCTTGTACTGATACCGAGATGTATGACAGCTTTAGTCAATACGAACATATCTTAAAGGATACTCAGAGATGTCAACAACAACTGCTGAGATATCATAATTTATTAAAAGAGTTATATTATTATTATTATTACTATTATTATTATTACTTAAATAGTGTCTAAAACTATAACTAAGATTTCAGCACTAATGTGCTAGTGTTAGTAGATACTCACAGCTGGAGACATCATCTGCCCTAAAACATTATAATCTAAGCAGACAAGCAGAGTCTGGGAAAAAGAAACAGAGATGTACAGAGATGAAGGGTGATTTAAGGCTCCTCTATTAAAGGAGCCTTAAATGGTGCTAGGATTTAAATTCAAAGAAGCTGTCTCCAGTTTGGGAGGTGGACTTTTATCTCTTCAAGACCCTCTTCTTAGTTTTAACAGAAATCATTTCTTCCTCAAGGAAGTATAATTTAGGAGTTAAGTCGTTAGGACTTATTAACTTCTGGGCTAAGTACACTCAGTAATTTCTTTTTGTGATACCAATAAACAAATAGAAAATAAACAATAGAAAAAGAAATATAGAGAAACTGAGAAACTAATTGTCAAATAATTTTGCATATGTCAAGACATAGGAATAAAAAAATATATCAGAGTCCCCTCTCACTATGATATTTACACTTGAGAGTATAATATCCTTAAATAAAATCCTTAAATATCTGCTTAAAGCTGATAACTTAGCTTCTATGCCACTTATTTACTTTATAAAAAAATTTCTTTTTCTATGTTGGGGGAGGGGAAAAGTGTTAGGAGTGACTTGGCAGTTTAGAGAAAGGAAAAAAGCAATCTCTTTCACTCTTTCAGCCTTCCACATGTGATGGAAAGAGAACAAAAATCAGCAGTGTCACTTTAAATCGCCTTTGATTCCTTCATGTAACTCTTCTCCTGGGTTTTAGTGCCATATTGTAATGTTAAAGTGTAAAACTCTGCATCTGCTGAGGCATTTGGCTGGAAAAGCAAGTGTGTCAATGGCTGTCCCTAGCTGCCATCACACATATGGATTTTCTGTGTTCAGCTCTGCCATCTGGTAGCTAGACCTAAATTTGCTCCTCATTGAATAAGGACTACTTACCATATCTTACTCCAATCTATATGCTATCCTCTTTTTTTTTTTTTTTTTTGTAATTTTGTTTTATGAAAAATCATATGGTGATAGGTATAGACTGTTCTGCTATACCCCGTGCAAACATGCACACCCACCAAGATAATAGTACGTACATGGCTAGTATATAGATGTTTGTGATGTTCTAGTGATTGCTCTGATTTGTAGCRACAATTTCCTTTCAAATACTTCCCAAGTCCTAATTTTCTGGAGTATTGCATTGTCCTTGTGCTAGCAAGGCAGAGGGGTGGCAGATGGCCAGCTCTGGTGAGGGYGGACAGAGAGCAATGTAACAGTGTCTGGTCTTGGAAAGGTTTTCAAATCTCGGCAACCCGTGTCTGTTTAAACCATTTTTTTTTCCTTGKTTTAAACAGTTTAAGGGAAGGTACTAGCCTAGGAATGGGATAATTTCTTAGAAAATCATAATATAATAAGTTAAAGAAGGTCTTTGTGGCAACAATTTCAACCTAAAACCAGCTACAGGCTAGCATGGGCATAGACACTTATTGCATGGCCATCAACTGGAGAAATCATTTGAAAATCTGTCACGATATTTTAAATTTCTGTGGCATAACCATATTCACATTGCTTGCTCCCTCCCCCCAGCCATTTCTTCCAGTCCTGAATTTTTGTCCTGACTTATTTTCAGCTTGTGTTCTTCTAACTTCAGGCATTTAATTAAGGCCACTATATGATGCCACTAAATGAGGTGGGTCTGTGCTTCCTAATAAAGAGACCTGTAGATGAATCAAGCTCCAAGCCGTGGGTGTCTGATTCACTTTTAGCTACTCTCAGATATCCAAGACATCCCTTATCAGTGAACGTGGCTCATGCAATAAGCTTTTCTGAAGTGGTAACTGGGAGTCAGGCAAGTTATCCCAAGAAATTGTAAAAAAMCATTAAGTGTCTCCATTTAGGCTCCTTTTGGCACTACCACAAAACGATTTGGTCTGCCACAAAAGTGTGCTCCAAAGTTCAGTAGCCAGTGGCCTTCAAAAACAGCACAAAAGGAATAATAGAAACACAGTTCATCATCAAGGTCTCCAAGAAATGTGCAAACAGGATTGTTTCTGCCCAACTGTTTGGGCCTGTTGCCTGAACAGAAGACTCCAGCACTGTTCTGCCTGTGTTAGCATATGGGAGACATAACACAGGGTTGGCAGATATGAGTCAGGGCCTATGGGAGCTTCATGCATTTCAGGAACATCATCTGGAAGCCAGCTAAGATCCTAACGTCACAAAACACCTGGATATTTGAACCCCACCCTATGGGATCAGTAGTCGAAATGAGCATATATAGAGGGCAATTATTCTGAACTGTCTGATGCCTGTTACGCTTTGAGATATAGTACATTATACATTCCACAGATCCCAGGCGGATATCCCACCCTTAAGTGAAACCCATAAAACTTGGTGAGATGAGCCCCAATCTACTGTAATGCTAATAACCTTGAACAACTATGAGGAACAAATATGGGAATAAACAAATGAAAAACAAATGAAAAAAACACCTGGCTAGATGTCAAGAAAACACATCTCAGCTGTGAGCTGTAATGAAGTAAGTACACATGTCCCAAAAGAAATGATGGAAGTAATTGAGCTTTAAGAAAAAAAAAAGGATGCATAGGATACATTAAGGCCTTTGAAGTTATAATAAGCAAGTGAAAATTATGCACTGTTGTAAGACAGGCAAAATAGCTTTTTATGTCTTTTTATTTTACTCTTTTTTCTTTTTCCTCATAATATTTTTCTTTCCTTTCCTTTTTTTGAGACACAAGTTCACTCACCCCCCTAGGCACTTTGTCTGATCCCTTACATCACATACGTGGCTCTTCACTGCTTGCCTTATTTGCATTTATTTATCTTCTGGTGACTGCATCACTACACAATGAAACAAAATTATTGAACCTTGAAACAGTTCTAGATTGCAAAGATGACACCATAGTAAATTCACATTTGAAATAAAGCCTAATCAAATATTATGGGATGATATGTATCAAATAACCTCCCAAGAGTGTTTGCATTATAAACTTAATTCTTCAAGACTATATTTGCATTATAAATGGGCAGCCAAGTTCACCTCCAATACAACTCACACCAAAGTCAACTGAGTTACACAGAGAATTAACTGGAGCCCATGTATCTATTATGAGACAGTTTAATTTATCTATTAGCTCTAAGTTTTTATTATTTTTTTTAGTGGGTGTGAAARACCGGATATAAGAAATGCCTGTAGTAACAGATGAAACATGACATTTAGACCTTTTCTTATTTATTTAATTGCTAATTTGAAAATTGATAAACAAAGTAAATTGATTTGTAGGAAGTCGATTTTCTTCCACCTAGTTCAATCAATCCATCACTAAACAAAATATAAGCTGAAAAGATATATCTAATCTTACAAACAATTAAGAACAGAGTGACAGGAGGCCAAAAGAAACTAAAAAGGGAAAAAGAACAAGGATTCTTCATCTTCAGTAATGTTCTAAGAAGGAGACAATAGAGCTTTGTCTTTTGACTTATATTTTCTACCATTTCCTTCCTTTCTGAGGATGTTTTGAATTCTTTTGTGGGCTGATGCTTATTATAGCTTTGTGTTAGACCTGGAACAGTGAATAATACTGAAAAGGAAAGCACTCTTAATAARTTATCACAAAAGATCATTAACTCATGTGGTTCTTAGGTGTATGTTGTCTCTGTATCTCATTTYCCATATGCAAAACTGGGGGAGCAAAAATAGTTCTCTTTCACACAGCAGTTTTGATATTAAAGTTTCTATTTGGGTTTTAAACTAGTGCAGACAATATTAGAAGCATAAAGCAACAACAATAAAACCTTATATGAAATTAAAGAAAGATACCTAGAGTTTTTCCACTTACTGTTTTATTTTATATTTTGGGGAGAATTTTGGCAGGCTCTCTTGCTTTCTCCTTATATAAGTGAACTTATACACAGGTTAGACAAGGCCGAATGGCATGGAAGACACCTAGTATATGCCATTTAGTATGGGTATGGGGAAAAAACACTTGAAAAGGCTACCATCCTCTTCTTGCCCCCACATTCCCCAGCAAGGGCTGCTAAGCTTTGTGGGCGTATAGGTGTAATACCAGGAGACATTTCATGGMTATTTTGTACCTGTGTGCTGCCCAGGCAGTCATCTGCTTGTATTTATACAGGAAGCTGTGAATCACAGATAGAATACTTCTCTATACTAAATATTCTCTATACTAAAATATATTATATAKAGAGAATATATAGAATAKAKAKAATATATAGAATATATTATATATAKAGAGAATATATAGAATATTCTCTATACTAAAAGGACATACTGGAAAATTATATCCTGTCTCGGCTGTGCTGTTATTCCTTTTGCTTAACTGGAGCAGGAGCAAGTCAACACCCAGCATATGTTGAATTGCTTGGGCAAATGCTGTATATAGTTTAAAACACACAAGTTAAAAAAAAAAACTTTGCAGCTTTCTTGGTATAGGGTATTTTTATAAATAGTCATGGTAATTAGTAGGCTGGGCCATGTTTCAGTACTCAGGCTTTTAAATTGCTAGGATGGCCATTTAYACCCTTCAGGCAGCCCTAGTCAGGCAGCCCTAAGAAATCTCAAGGTAAAAATTTAAGTAGTCATTGCCTCTCTAAGCAAACGCAGGATGCCAAGGACTCATTTCAGAGGAGAAAAGGGCATTTGCCAGAGTGAATCACTTGTGAATCATCCCGTGAACTTTTTCAGGAACGCCAGTTCAGTCATTGCAATGTGAACTTCAGAGCAGAGATTTTATATGCATAGGACTGTCATAAATAAATCACAGGAAAATGTAATGAGAAAATATGTAGCAAGAAGTAAAGTGAACATCTATATGGGACGTCAACAGTGCTTTATAATTCAATYCAGTGAAGGTCCATGTAAAGAAAAGCCAGTGATCTGTGTGCTGTGCACTGTGGAACTTGAAGAATATTATGAGTATATTGCAAGCCAATATATTATTCAAAGGCAAAGTCATAATTAAGAAAGRGCATTATAGCTTCCRAATAAATAAATAAATAAATAAATYTGAGATGTGAGAAGCTCTGAGATCAGGAGCAGGTACAGATGTTCAGTCTTTCTCAAATTCTGTCCCAACTATAATAAAAATTGGTGAATGTGTTCCAAGGTAAATATTGTCTCATACTTGAGGGCAGAAGTGTTGAGGCTGGAGTGCTGAAGGAGGACCAGAGATAGTGGTTTCCAGGATGAATTCTTAATAATGAATTTTTTGAGCAAGGCTTAGAGAGAAWATTTGTAAAACTCCTTATGTATAGCAGTGCTTTCAGAAAGATTTGAGCCTCTGTTGTGTGTAAAACTTAACTCCTGTGAAAATTTTCCCTATCCTAGGGACTATTAATTTTTTATTTAAATATAGTCCTATAAAGAGATTCTGAAATCAGCTTTTAATAGAAAGAATAGTAGTAAACATCTGAAACACAATTTGTTCTGTTTCTGATTAGAATCAGTGTACTGAAGTCACTATGGCATGAACAGTACCATATTATCCTCTACAGGCTATGTACTATGTACTTTGACAGGAAACATGCAAAAGTCTTTTTTTCTTTCTTTTTTGGTAATTAAAATAAAATTAAAATTATTCAAAAGTTATTCTTTAATCAAACACTAAACCAAATGCGCTATAAGGGATAAAAGAAAAAGGTGTATTTTTTTTCCCTCTTTTTTTTTGTGCCATTATTAAATTATTATTATTAAATTAAATTATTGCTTCTAYTTTTGCAATGACATGATACTGGCATGTTAACTTTGAAATATTTTAAAGGCGAGATCATGTTGTCTGAACAATGATGAGATGRCCTACGAAATCTGAGACATCAAAATGGAAAATGACAAAATATGACATGCAACTTTTATGAAATCCGGTCTTCCAGAGTGTTGCCTGGAGACCTAGCCACCAGTAATCTCTAGCATATGGGAATGAGTATGAAAGGCAAGTAATAAACATAAAAGAAAGATCATGAGGTGTCRAGTTCTGATTCAGCTGTTCAGTCTTTATCGGAATTTAGCAAAATATTGTGACAAATAATTTGAGCATGTCATTTCAACTTTTTATTATCTTTTAACTTACTGTTTGTTCATAGACGTACTTTGTCTTTTCCSAGGTCATATCTCTAACAAAAGAACAAAAGAATAAAGAAAAAAAGAAGGAAAAAAATAAGAGCTGTTAAAACTCATCAGATTTTCCTTGTATATTAATATGTTGATTTTAAAAATTTGATGAGATTTTGTGTATTATTTCTGCATTTATATAAAAGTAATRCTTGAAATAAGATGCTTCATACATTGGATCTATTATTCACTTTATATATATATAACCTTAAAATGAACTCTAATTGCAGTTTATTTTATTTTCTTTTTCTGGGTAATCATGAATGATCATCTATTTTGTAAACTGAAAATAGATATTGTCAGAGAATTAACTGGATCAAAAAAAGATGATTTTGATGAAAAAAAGCTACATCAAATAGGATGAGACTTGGAGTATTATATGTTGAACTTTCTTGATCCCTACATGGAAAAAAATAGGGAATAAGAAAGAGACACTGTCCCATTCCAATGCTGGAAAACAGCATGTTAGAAATGGAGAGAGTCCAGTTTCAGATTTTCAGCATAACTGCTTCCACAGGCGGACAAGCTACTCATCTTTTSTTGTGCAGATGCTAAAAGTTGAGGAGCTTAAGTGCAATAATATTTGGATGTTTTTTGCTTGTTTGTTTTAATATGACTTCAGAAGGATGACTGGAAAGGGTGAACACATCCAGTAAGCATTGGATGTGGATTACTCACACATCTCTGATTCCCGTTCTAGGATTATCTGCAGCGTCTCTCAAGTTGAACTTAGTGTGTCCCTGTGATTTTTTTCTCTTGGAAMAACTTGTCAGACAACAGCCTTCCAGCTCATGTCTTCCTCCTTGGTGTCCTGACTCAGTAGCCAGCCAGTGATGGGCAGCTGCTAGTCAACCTCTAGACCACGCAACCATCGTGCTGCCTTGTGAACGTGAGTCAGAGCCTGCATGCTAGAGAGCACAGCCAAGCGGCAAGGTGACCGATAATGCTGACCCCACTGAAAACGATRAATTAGCAGTGTCTTATTCTCATACTTCTGCCAATTTCTGCGGGTAAAGCCAAGAGACAACAAACTTGGTCTGTATTTATCAACAGAAACATGTCTGCAGCAGTGTGAAGCATGAAAGCCATCATCCCAACATCCTAGATGTTAAGAGTACAGAAATGAAGGCCAGGTCTTAAGTTTACTGTTGCATATGTGTGAGGAAGCATCTGAAAAGCAGGAAAATGGTGCATTGAAGCAGTCATGTACAACCACATCTCCATGATCCCAAAGAGATCATAGCTCTGCMACTGCCTGCAGATCTTTAATTCCTCCTGTTTGCTCCTCATGCATTAGTGCATTCATGAACAAGCACTTCAAAGAGAAAGAGTYATGTTGAATTTCTGAGAAAACTTATGAGAGACTCTCCCTTAACAATATCTTGTAGGCACTTCCTTTTTTGTGTGCCTGTGCCTGAACTGGGCCCCCTTCAGAACTGTTTTATTGATTAATAAGTCTCTCTTGTTCAATCATTGTTCATCTTGTGATTGTCAAAATTTCACCACTTCATCACACATTTTCCCTTGTCGTATTTCTTTTGTTTATCCCTCATGTTCTTCTCTTTCTCCAAGATCTATGAGTTTGCTATGAACTAGAGCCTGTAAGAATCCAGCACAGGTCACCACGAGTCTTTAGGAAATAAAGGAAGCAAATTGTTTAGCAGGCATAATCAATCTGCGGAAATTGGGGTAATATTCTTCATGAAATCCAGACCTCTTCCTTGAAGAGGTGACACCTTCCTACTTCTATTCCACTCTCTGTGGCCTGGCATAGAAAATCGACTGCCCTTCCACTTACCTGTTAAGTGCCTGGCACTCTGCTCCATGGAGCTCCCTTCCTGCTGAGTGCCTGGTGTTGTCTCCTGCTGGCTACTCCACCTGTCCATTTTACTCTTTTATTTCCTCCTTAAACGTTAACATGGCACAGATGGGCTCTTACCGCCTGTGACTCTCGAATGGAGTGGTTGAATGTTAATGATAGTATGGAATTTGAAAAGGCAAAGAGATGGACCACCATTAAAACACCAAAGAAAATGAGGGTACTCATCCTGTGTGTCCATCTGGCTATAAGCAACTCAGCGAAAGAGCTCACTAGACTGTTCAGAGCTGCAATATGGAAGCACTGAGAATCCCTGGCTAAGCAAAAAAAGATCCCAGGAGGCAATGAAAAAAATGCAAATTATTCTTTTTTCATTCCTGAGAGTGAATATAAATTTGCCTCTGACACAATTTTATAGCATAGAAACCAGGGTTAAGAGAAAAGATTATCCAGGGCTAAATTAAGTTTATTCCTTTGCTTTGAAGTTCCTAACCCACCCAGAAGGAAGAAAGCCAAGACATTTACAAGCAGAGATATTCAGAGACATTCCCAAACTTTGTGTTCCTTTGGAGAGCCCTGTCATTTTCATGCTATCATCCATTCAAAGAGCAGATGTAGCTGCTGGCATCCTCTCAGCTGCATTGGCTCTCTTGATGTGTCCCTTTTCCTGCTTACTGAAAAAAGTTCTGGCTGGTTTGCTACAACCTTCAGTCTCCTCTCCTTTTCTCGTCTGAAACTGTTGCATGCCAAAGGGAGCCAGCAGGAGCTTTTCGGCAGCTGGATGGTTGCAGTTGTCCTGGTTCACCACCACAGACTCTGTGTGAAAATGAGTGGCTA
>PTEX01000148.1:1755463-1935438 GCA_003342815.1 Eudromia elegans | reverse complement strand
GCAATATTTGCAATTCCAAGCATTTAGTGAGACTGAATTAAAAATCATGCTGTTTGAAAAAAAACCTGAAAATTTCTGGACTCTTATTTGTAAGCTTCTTTTTGATACCTGACAATTGGCTTTCTGCATCTCTTTTTGCATCTATAAGAGTTAAAAGATTTAATATGTAAATTTATAAACAAAATAAATAATAGTAGCTCAAAACATTGAAAAGAATATGTGATATTATCAATCCAAATCTCTTTAGTACAGCTGTCATTAAATACAGTATATAAATCCCACATTTCCCAGGTTTGAACTACTTTTCTCATGCTGTTCTTACTAGGAGCTTGTTCTGTAGCCTGAAAACTTGACAACTGGCACATTACTTTCAATTTTCAACTAAAGTAGAATTTTATTAAATCCATTTCTATATTATCTTAAGCTTGTTTTTRTATTTTTTATTTCTTCTTTTACCAAAATTTACTATTGGATATGCAGAATGAAATCACATTTCTATCTCAGCTTTCATGTGGTTAAGACAAGCTCTTTTAGTGTCCACTTTAAAATTGATTCACCTTTCTCACTCAATCTATTTTCATGATTATCCTGAATTTTCCTTGAACACAGGTGACCAGGATGGGAGACCATCACCCAAATGGAAACACTTAAGCACGTAGAGCCTAAAATCTTTTGCCTGACAAATAGGATCCTAAAATTACATTACTCTCTTTCACAGCTGTGTCACAGTAGTTATTCATAGATATTTATGATCTCTTAATATATTAAGTCTTTCCCTTTTTCTGTCATTTCTAATTGATAGCCTTCCAGCTTACGGAAGAATTATCAGTACTAAAGCCCAAGTGCATTTTATAGAGCTGAATTTCATTTTTTTTTTCATTTAGTTCTCAACATGATTCACTTATTCTTATCACAGTCCTTTCTTCTTCTTGATGATGTCTCAAATTTTGCATCATCAAGGAAAACAAAAGTGGCATCCATCCCATCTAACTTTAGCCATCCAAAAATCAGGCAAGTAGTGTAAACTACTTTTCAACTCTGCCCAGTATGGACTTTAAATTATATTCATTGTTTATATGTTCAGTATATATTGCAGATAGTCTAAAACTCAGGAGTGAAAATGAGCAACATGAGCATAAATAATTCTCTCACTCAGTTGTTCATTGACTATAAAGGAATCCAAGATAATTACATTAAATTATACAATTAGCTCCTGGATGTTTAAAGTTAGGCAAAYTGAATTTGATTTTCATTATCAAATCTATCCTTCTGTGGAAGAAATCATGGCTATAAATATTACTAGTATTAGGCAACAAGTGTCCTTGAGTAAGTCTTTATATGACACCAAATGAGTCCATTCCCATCCAACACACTTTCTCATTGCCTTGCTTTATTGTGGCTACCTTTCCAGGACAAGAGACAAGGCAGTTCTCTACTGAATAGCTGTTCAAATTCTTCATTATCATTTAATGAAAGCTCAACTGCTCAAATGATCTTTACCTAAAGAAATGTATAATATGTATGTAACAGAGTTAATATTTTCTACTTCTTTGTTTCCACARGCAAGAGACTTTTGTGCAATATTCGTTCAGCATCCAGCCCAGTGAGTTCTTTTCTACCTTCTTTAAACATTAGACTAACCCTAATCCTAATTTAACACTGATTTATATTTCGCTCATGGTACAGAGATGATGCAAGACCTATTTAAACTCCAGAATAACTTTCATGTTTACTTTCTATAGTGAGTTCAACCTGTTTGCACTAATGTATTTGGTACAAGGCACACTGTGTGTTGGAGAGCAATTCCACTGGATCCTTTTTTTAAGTTCTTTGTAGCTTGGATTCATCTCACCTGACTTTAGGCGCTTACTTGAGATGTCTAAGTGAGAAGYGAATATAATCGATGTAGGGAAAGACAGGCAACTGTAGAAATGATTCAAACTGCTTTAGACTTGAATTACTTGCTGGAGATACTTTTCTTGCATCATTAACTTTAGGGATAGCTTGGACTGATTTGACTTCTAATTTAGGTGCCTCAAACACATTTACAAAGTTTCCTAAGGTGAAATGAGGCCTATGGAAAGAGGGAAATMATATTTTTATACAATCAGCACTACATTCAGGGTAATTTGGGGACAGATACACATTACTTATCTAGAGTATATCCTTCATGCTTCAAAATACATATTTCATGCCCAAAATAATTAAGTATAGAGGATGCAGACAAGATTTGCACAGGGGAAAGTCTGACTATGTCTATGGAAGGGTTATTGTACCCTTCTCTGTAACATCTGGCACTGGCCAATATTAGCAACAGAAGACTGGACTAGATGGACTGCAGGTCTGATCTGGTGTGGCAGTTCCTATGTTCCTGTGTTCTTCTTCCACCTGGTGCAAGGGCAAAACTGTCAGGTATAATGAAGAAATCTGTATTCAGGTCCCTGGGTAAGATTGTAGAGTTGGCAATTAAAAAAGTCTTCTTTTGAAAAACTCAGAGAATTTTGCCTCTTTTGTTCAGAAAAAAACTCATCATCTATACTGAAATCTTCCCAGTTTGCTAAATATATGTAATAACTAAAATAGTTAATCTCCACAGAATATACAGTTATTGTTGTTATTATGTATTTTGATTACTTTTTCACTTAAAAAACATGGAGCAGTCATGTTTTTCTCATGTCCTGGAGCAGACTTTGTTGGATATGCGTTATATTAGCATGGGAAATAAGAGGTTTTCTCTCTTAAATGCTAGCTTACATGTTGACTTATCCGCTATCCCTATGGAGATGCTTTAAAGAGCCTCAATCATRATATTGCCATCTCTGCTTGAGGTTCTTCAAGTTTCAGGGCAGTTTTCAAGGAGTCGGAATGATTCTCACATTCTATCTTCTAATGAACACTATCCCATTTTACCATCATGGGAATGTGGAGAATCACACAGATTAGTGTAAGGTATCATGTGAACTTTCAGAATATTGGTACAAAGGTGCTCACCTTAATGCAAGGCACCTTACCTCATATTTGCCTTYTGTGTTTCACCAGGTACAGAAATGTGGATGGACCATTACTGTGAGATCGTTATAAATATACATAATTTCATAATACTTCCTTTGTTTATGAGTGATCAGATTTCCAGAAGTACACTGAGCAATATGTAGGCTATTTGCTGGATCTGTTTTCCTTTGTCATCTGTGAAAAGATGTAAGCTATATAATAAAAATGTTGCTTTGAGGATCTATGGGCGAAAGTATACAGAATGAACATCAAAGAAGGTGAAGATGGGCTATTCTTAGTTCCTGTTCAAGTTCATCTAAGTCTTAGAATGACTCATAAGAAATCTTTGTCATCTGCTAAAAATATGTACTATGAAATTCTGTTTCATTGAATGTTAGTATAACTGATGCTGGGKTTTTTTTTWARKWARRAAAWTWRGGTTTGTTGGTGGTGTTGAGAAATAAAATTTCATGGTCAAATATTTGAATTAAACAGTACTTAAATCCAGTTTTCACTCCCTCAAACCTTTAAATCTGTTTCAAGCTGAGTTAAAGGAAAATCATTTTCACATTTCAAAATCTCTTATGATAGCTACATCTGCTGAAATGTTAGTGAACTGGTTCCCAGCTAGGGGTTATTTGCAGATATACTGACTTTGGCACTTAAGCGAGTTATGTCACTTAGGTATACGGTCACTTGGTCTCCCATTACATTCAGTGGAATCTACAGATGCCGTGTCAAATCTAAAATAAGTGGAATTGCCTTTTAGAGGTGCTTATTTCTTCTTTCCACTGACAGGAGAAAGAACACAACTGAACAGGAGTCTGTATTTAGTGCTCAGAGGAAGTGGATGAGATATTAGAAAGGATAAATCTTACGATATCAGATCGATCATAAGGTCAAGTGCTAAAACTTGTCACCAGCTGAAAACAGTGAAGTGGAATTACCCTTCTTCAGGGCATTATTCCCTCCTCCTTTTACCTTCCTCTGGAAGAGTCTGCAGTGGATTATGTTTTCYCACTATTCTTGGCTCCCTGACTTAGCTACGTGTATCTCTTCCGGACTCCCCTGGAAGGAGAGAAACTTTGATGGTGGCAGTCCAACATCTCTCATTTAAYCTTTAATGCTAGAGGGCAACGGTAAGAGGTTGAGTAAGGCTCTGAGATATGCCAAAAAAAAAAGGACTCTAGAGTAAGAGTAAAGCTGGAATTATGCATACAAAACCCTTGAATTTAGATAAAAAAGTAACAAAAACATTCCATACCAAACTCAGTGGAATTCTGAAGTAATAAAAGCATAGTCAAACTATCTTGAGTACTGCCCAGATGGAAAGAGGAGATTCAGAATGATATAAAGTATTCAGCCAATATAACTTTTTTTTTTTAATCAAAAATAGATACAATGCAGGGAATAGCAACACAAGGTCATTAGGAAACAGGGAGGAATATAACAACTGAATTGTGATTCTTGATCAAAACTGAATTTTTGTTATTATCACTGCTGTTGTTTGTTTGACTTGCAATGGGAATTAGACTTTGTTTTCCATGTATCAAATTAAGAAAAAAGATAAAGAGCTAATAAAATAAGAGGTAGCATATGGAATGTGGCGCTGGCTGCATAAAGATTATGGATTTTATTATTTGTTGAAATGAAAATGTCAATGTAATCTCATGGGCTGATGCCACAGTAACTCCATTGGATTTTCCATGATGGTGACACAATTACACAAGACCTTTGGTTTATAAATGTGCTATACTCTATTAACCCATGCAGCTCCCTATCTGATACCTCCTAATTCTCAATACTATGCTAATGCTAAAGCAAGGCGTCTTTATACACACCTAGATTTCTGAGACATAAAAAGAGTTTCAGTCAATAATTACACTTAATTTAAATTGACAAAAGTCACTCAGTAGACATTCCTTTCACTGACTCTAAAGGGACACTTGATCACTAGTTTAAACTGATAGATTTATGGCATAGATTAGTAATACTAAAATTTAGGGATGAATTCCAAATGAATTTGTACATTTCACAGAATAGTCAGGGTTGGCAGAGACCTCTGGAGAGCATCTGATCTAAATCSCTTACTCAAGAAAGGTCCTCAAGAATAGGCTGCCCAGGACCATATCCAGTCAGGTTTTGAATATCTCCAAGGAAGAAGACTCTACAGATTCCCTGGGCAGCCCATTCCAGTCCTTAGTCACCATCACAATAAAGAAGCATTTTCTGATGTTCRGGTGGAATTTCCTGTGTTTCAGGTTGTGTCCATTGCCTCTCATCCTATCACTGGACACCACTGAGAAGGGCCTGTCCCCATCCTCTTTATAGCCTCCCATTAGGCTTTATAAACAAAGAGCCTTCTCCTCTGAAAGCTTTGAAAATGTCAAGCTCCCTGAGCCTCTCCTCATGTGAGAGATGGTCCAGCCCCTTAAACATCTTTTGGTCATTTTGCTATGCTGACTCYAGGAGCTTCATGTTCCTCTTGTAACTGGAGGAGGGGGGGAACTGGTCTGCATGCTCCAAATGTACTCCAAATGCAGCCTCACCAGGGTTGATGGTTTTCCAGGGATGGTTTCCTCTGCTGAGCTGCTGGCAACCTTCTTCCAAATCCAGCCCAGGATACCCATGGCCTTCCTTGCACACTGCTGGTTCATGAGCAACATGTTGTCCCCCAGGACCACCAGRTTCTCCTCTGCAGAGCTGTTCTCCGATAAGTTAGCCCCCGATCTGCACTGATGCATGGTGTTATTTCTCCAAAGCTGAGTATTTCCCTTTTAATTCATGACATCCACCTCTGCCCATTTCTCCTGATTTGTGAGATACCTCTAAACTGAAGCATAACCATTCATTGTAACATCTGTTCCRCTTGCTTAATAATCCAGGTGCAGCCGCACCAGAGCTGAGCAGAGGGKCAGGATCCCYTC
This sequence comes from Eudromia elegans, assembly GCA_003342815.1. NCBI lineage: Eukaryota > Metazoa > Chordata > Aves > Tinamiformes > Tinamidae > Eudromia > Eudromia elegans. Next base: position 1,929,520 of record PTEX01000148.1, on the reverse strand, counting down.
CCTYRACCTGTTGGCAACRCTCCTCCTGATGCAGGCCAGGATCCCATTGGCCTTCTTGGCCACRAGGGCACATTGCTGGYTCAYGGTTAACTTGTTGCCMACAAGGACTCCCAAATCTCTCTCATGTCTCTTCCACTGACGAAGATGTTCCTCTGCAAATGTACTAAGGGTGCACTCATCCCTGTCATTCAGGTCATTAATGAAGATACTGAACACTGCCCGGTGCAGGACTTTGCATTTCTCYTTGTTGAACTTTRTAAGATTCCTCTCTGTCCTCTCTGCCTTTAAAAAACAAACAAACAAAACAAAACWAGAAAAAAACTTTTTAATACTAACAGAAAAAGAGAGAGAAAGAAATATGCCAAATATTCAATGCTAAAACCTCACTAACACAGTCGAAGTAATTAATTGAATGGATTATTTTGGTGAGATCAAAACGTTAAATTCATGCACGTTAAATTCATAATTCATACATACAAGGGGTAATGGATATAAATTTAAACACAGGCAGTTCCATCTGCATGTGAGGAAGAACTTCTTTACTATGACAGTGATGGAGCCCTGGAACAGGCTACCAAGAGAGGCTGTGGAGTCTCCTTCTCTGGAGACCTTCAAAACCCACCTGGATGCCACCCTGTGCCCCATGCTCTGGGTGYCCCTGCTGGAGCAGGTGGGTTAGACTAGTGATCTGCAGAGGTCTCTTCCAACCTCAACCATTCTGTGACTCTGTGAAGAATTCATGCACCGTGGGTGTAAATCAGATTATTTCTGACAGTCTGAAATGTGTGCAGATATATTATTTGATTAGCTTATTATAGGAACAGGGTAGAATAGTACAGAGAAGAATAGAATACAACARTACAGCATAGCATGTCATGGCACATGCCTGAAATGGTACAGCTGACACACAGACTGTTTTGAAGATATGACCTGAGMATGTCAAAGAAAGAAGATAAACCTAGGCTGTAGTAACAGGGTACTGAGGAGATGGAAATGTCACCTGTACTGATGTGACGTTCACTATTAAATACATTAATAACGTCCACATTTTGAAATTAAGCAGCTCAATAGAGGCAAAATGTGGYCCAGTTTGCTAAACTGGGCACTATTAACTCTTAGGCAACTAGAAAGTAGCCTTTTTACATARGTGCCTCACTAAGCTATTCAATGGAAAAAAGGAGGTTTTGTAAGACATGCAGACAGTAATGTCCTCCAGCTCTGTATAGGTGTCTATGCTCAGTGASTGTTTTTCATTAACAATATGCATTTAAGCACAAGTTTCATACCTGAATTGGTTAAAGGAGACCCTATCTTTAGTTTCTTTAAGTCCATCACGGGAGAAGGGATACATTTCAAAGCTTTAGTAGCCTTTGAAATTAACTRAATTGCTTACAAAGCTTTAGAAATGTTACTTAGGCAGTTACGTTGTTGCCACTGCTATTGACTGGCCTACATCTGAGAGGGTCCTGCAGACACCTGCGAACGCMCAGAAGTTGCTAGAATCAGAAAACATAGAGCACTCCGCGACTTAACAGCATTTGCTTGCTTAGACCGCTTGCAGATTGAAACTGGTAGATTTTGCTTCATTCCCGACCACTTGCTAAAGGTTTCTCTATAATTATACTTGAAAGTTCGTTTTGTTTTTCCATTCCAAACCTATTTCTGACTGTGTGACAGACTAGAACATTGCATGGAAACTCCAACATTTGCAATTCAGATTTGGAGTGAAGTTTCTAATGCTGAATACTTGTGGATATCATTTGAAAGCCTCGCAGAGTTAAACAACGTAGATTTTTTACTACACACGGTGAACTGACTTTTCAGATACTGCTCAGTTAAGATCCAGAGATGATATTAATATGGTGCTTATGCATAAAACTCACARCAGGGAAATATTTTGTAAATTCAGCGTTTAGTTATCTCTTATCCATTAACAAGAGGCAAAGCAAACATCTCCCCCTTATATTCATGCCTCGAGCTAAGCAAGAGGAATGGAAAAGGGTTTTAGAATTACAAATAGAACCTTTAAATTGTAGAAACTTGCTAATTTCATTTATGAAAAGCATTGTGGAACTTGTGCTTTCTCTTCCAGTTGTTATTCAAATCACAGTCCCAAGCTAAAAAAAAAAGAAAGGGGTGGGGGGGGGTATAAGGAGAGAGAGAGAAAGGAAATAATCCTGCCAGGAATTTAGTGAGTTTTTCTTTTCAGAGATCAGGCAGAAATACTGCATATTTAAATATGCAAATTGAAGTAAAACCTAGGTTTCTTAAAGAGGAAAAAAAAAAAGAAAGAAAAGATTAACGGAAAGAGAGAAGAAAAAAATAAAAGAAGAGAATATGAAAAAAATATAGACTGAGTTTTGTGAATTCTTCTAGATAATTTTGAAAGTAGAATATGCATATCAGTGTGCAAAATGTGAGTTTACATTTACAAATATTAAGATTTGTTTCTTATATAGAACTTTTGAAGTCCTAAATATAAATTAAGAATTAAATTCTGTCTTGTRTAAGAATTCAGCGCAATGGTTTTGCACCTCCTAAATCCCACTAAAGCCCTTGAAATAGGATTTAAGAGAGACTTACGTGGCTCATAGGCAATATGTAGCGGGGCGAATTTCACCCAAAGGGATAAAGCATATTAGCATTACTTTCGCAACTAGTTTCACTAGAGTCTCTTGGACTAATTACCTAGGATGAGAGTCCTAACTCCATATATTCTTTTAGTCTGGCAAGGCAGATCATTTAGAAACACTAAATATTACAGCGAGGCAGGGGATTGGGAATACCATTATAGATATTCATAGTCAGAGGAAAAAGAAAAAAAAAAAAAGTTCTATGAGCATTTCTTGGGAAAAAAAATAAAAAAGGAGGAACTAATAAGTTAAGCAAGCTTCTGAGTATATCCAAGAGATAAGCATGTATTCSTGCTCCCAGTTTATAGTCGGGAATACAGAAACAGAGAAGTCATAAATTGCTCAATAGCAGTTATTGAGTGAGYCCAGGCTTGAATGAGACGGAGGTACTTCTCCATACTATTGAAAAAAACGGCAGAAATAAAGACAGTGGGGTTTTTTTCTTTTTTTTTTTTAACCTTTCTTTCTTTGCTTAGCTTGAAAAGTCATTTTCATGATATTTCTGCAAAGAAAAATGATAAGCTCAAAAAACCTCAACTGAATAACTGCAAAATAAATGGACTGCCTTGGTATCTGAAAGAAAAAGAAATATATATATCTATATATACATATAGTCCCAATATAGTTTCATTTAACTGATTTTTCATATTTTTATGTCTCAAGCTGCACTCCTGGAAATGAAACCATTTCAAATGTTTCTTCCMGAAAACATAACATAGCCCTGATTTCTCTATCAAAAAATATGTATCACTGTATGAATCCACATAAGAGTTACAAATCTATCTCTAAGCTTGTGTGTCAGGTCATTGAACCTTAGGCAAGGAGGAAAATACTTCTTACATGATCCACACTATTCAAGTGCATAAATAGGACATATTCAGCTGCAAGAAGACTAAGCAGTACTGCACAATTCCTGGGGAGATCACCCCAAATTTAGAAACTTCATAAAACAAAAAAATGGAAGATTATGTGAATTATGATGCAGTGTCCTCACGTTAGAAAGGTTTATTTTATATTTTCCCCTTCTAAAGCTCTGCAAAGACAAATATCTGTGTAAAGGAAATTTCACCCAGAAATCTGAAGCTCTTCTTGGACCACTGACTTAAGGTGAGGCTAATATTGGGTTACAATTTACTGATATCACAAGAAGAAACAATTTTTGACCCCTGATTTGACCCCTGAATTCTTTATTATTATTATTGTTGTTTTATTTTTCTTGTTAATTTATATGTCACCAGAGTAAACAAAAATACATGGACTGAAGTAAAGAAAAAAAAAACAGGAGAAATAGGATGATATGAACACATATACAAACATACATGTGTGCACACATGAAAATACATGCATACATATAAATATTCAAAACATTTAACATCATTTTATATGAAGCATTGCTTATTGATAGAGAGTTGATACCAGAGCTCAGTGTTACTGTCTGTTTCCAACSTAAATCACCAAAGAAGTTAATTAAATATCAGCTGCTTAGAGYACTTCTTGAAAGATGGTCCAGTTCTTATATAACATCATCCATCCCAGGCAGTTTAGTATGGAAGTGCCATTACACCAGGTGACCAAGAGGTGCAGTGTGCAAGCAAAAACAAAAACTTTTTTTTTATTGTTTTTATATTCTAATTCCGCATAAGAGCCCAATCCATTTGGTTAAGCTGTCATATTACASAGAAAGTAGATTCCTTCTTGGCTGAGTAGTCAAATTTACTCAATTAAGTCTCCAGCATGCTTGGAAATCTTCAGAGAGTTTAATAACCTCTGAAATAACAATTTAACTAGGATATGCATTAGACTAGGACAAGAATTGAGAAATGTCTTGTGGGTAGGTTCAAGCAGCTCCTCATTCAACGTATGGGATTTCTGCCATATCTTTCAATGGCAATTTTGCCTAGTGCTTATTTTAAGGGTAGAAAATTAACTTTAACAATTTAGACAGCTTTAATTTGAGGGTATTTAGATATTCCATCCCAAACCAACATTAAAGATTTTAAAATATTTAAGAGCTATTCTGACTCAACACACCACCACAGACCAGAAACAGAGTAATAAGCTTTCTCATCTATAGTGTGATTTAATCACCAACAGCTACAGATGCATCAGATTAACCCTAATTAACCAATGAGGAAAGCTGTATTTAAGAGGTGTAACCAGGTCCTTGTGTCTTGCTGCCTGAAGAGTTAGATTCTGATGTTGTTCTTTGGATCCTTTCTCATTCAGGTTAATACCTTCTTTTTTCCATGTCTATTTTTCTGGTGACTCTTTCATCAATCACTTTAAGTTCTTATATGGTATSTGAATCATCACCTATCCAGCATGAGGCATCTTCATGTTGGCTGGAGATGGCTGRCATTCACTTAGTTTTTCTTGCTTCCTATGGTGATCTGCAAAGCTTCCTTAATCTGTTTTGTTATCTGTGAACTAGACTCAAAATAAGAAGCATGGCCTTTGTCATAAAGCAACTTCTCATCACTTTGTCCTTTTTAGTCTATTCTCATCAGATATTTTTGGGAGGACATGGAACACTATCTAGATAATAAGGTTTCATCTAAATTGCAGTCTATGATGGCCTCTGAAAGTCTTTAGGACTCTCCATATAGAGTATGCTAAATTAGTACCCTATATGTATCACTTTTTGTACTAGTTCACTTATTCTTTATTATCACAATTCATTTTTCATTTTATATAACAAAATTGAAATGTTAAAACTTGTTTCATCTTGTTTACTTAGCTTTTCTAAATGTTAGCCCTCAAATTTAGTCTTAATTTTTTAGCTTCATATATGTTGCTTTCTGAATGCCATAGGCAAAACCTTCGCCCTTTTCTCAGTTTGGTACAGTTTAACTAATGGAAGAAGTAGTTTTATCAGATTGATGTTTTCAAGTCCTAAAGGGAATAGCTTTCACAAGGGCACCAGGACTGGAGCACAGTATGCCTGATAAGTAACTGAAATTCTTATTTATTTATTGCTAGATAGCAAGCCCCCTAAGTATTTGGCAGGGCTGAAAAATTGAATAGTGGTTCCTCTTTTGGACATCCAGTAATTACACAGGCAGGTTGTCAATATCTATTCTCAGCATATGTAGCTCTGGATTACAGTGTTCTGTATCACAGACAAGAACTAGGCCCCTGGCAAGGGAAGGCTGAACTACTCTCGAGRAAGAACTGAAGATGCTTTCAAGGATGTAAAAATAGCTAAAGAATGGGGGTCTTTTTAAACTGTGAAGTTGCAAACATTTCTTGTGAAATGCAATGTTGCTCTGCTGTGAAAGGAGAGCTGAGATACTTGATTTGACATGCAAATAAAAAGCAATTCCAGCACATGAAACAAAGACATTCATCTTTTGGAAACTGTCAATTCTTGAAGTTCCCAGCAATGTAGCTTTCAAGTCCTAAGTTTATGAAGTTTATGTTCAACTTTATGGCTTCAAAACAAGTCAATGAAGATTCTCATGAGTTCAGGAAGCATACACAGATAGACCACGGAATTGAATCCTTATGGCCAAATCCAAATGTTAGAGAAGTCACATAAACAACTAGAGAAAAGAAGAGCAAGTCCTTATCAAAGATAACATGACAGCAAGACTGTATTCTGTTTAGAGTTATGCCTGGATGTATCTAAGAACACAAAAAATTGCAGCTTCTGGAATTCTAGAAAGAATGCTTGCTATAACAATTCTTCTAAGAACAAGAAGAATTCTTACTAGAACCTCTTAGGGATCCTACTAGTAAAATGGTGTTTCTTTACATAAATGTATCTATAAAAYGGTGTCTAAACATAAGCACATAAAGAACTTTTTTAATCTTCTAGATCTTCTAATCTTCTAAAATGTTGACCTAAAATGTTCCCCTTTACCTGCTGCAACCAATGTTTTCTCCTATTCTGAACTTAAGTCACCTATGAAAACAAGAGTATATATAAAGAAATTTGTTTATAAAATTACAAAGGTAGAAATAGAAGAATTGCTCATACAAAGGTCCATGCATATATAGCAAAGGGCCTTAACTGTTAAATGTTTATGTATATTTCCAAATACTACTTCTCCAGCTAAGTTGCTGGGATATTGAGAGAAAAAATAGATGATTAAAAGTAATCTAAATTGGTTAAGAAATGTAATAGAGGTATTCCTAGGATTTATTTAGATATTCTAAGTAGCACATAACCACCCTTAATAGGKGCATAAGACATTATAGAAGTGTCTGAAGTCCTCTTTTGTTTTTGCAGATGATGGAAGCTATTAATGATGTGGTCTATTAGCTTCTTATGACTTCTGTATGTGTAYGTATACAAATATGAATGTGTGCATTACCCTAACCAGATCCTTCCACTAAGTACCATAAATAAGAATAGGTGRGAATAAGTTAACATTTGAATACCAAATATTCAAACTCATTGCCCAGACTTGTACAATTTGAACAATTTGAAGTCAGAAATACAAAATCAGGATGGGTGAGAGGAGAACTACATAACTTATTTTGTTGCTTACATTCCTGTTTGCTTCATCAGATAYGGGGTAGGGGGAAAAAGCAGTTGTAGAACTAAGTGAGGTATTGTCTGAGAACGCAGACTAAAAAATAGAAAGAGGGTGGAAAATCGTCTCTACTAACGTCTGGCACTGAGTAATGCTTTGCTGTTAATCTCCAATTTAGAGAAGCAGTATGTGTTTCTTAAATATTGAGGATGATCAAATAAAAAGGAATCTTTACTAAAGATTTGGTAATGTGGCAAAGATTTACTGATTTACTGGTTGAATGGATGATGAGAAAACCATGGATATTGTCTATCTTGACTTCAGCAAGGCTTTCAAACACAATCTCCTGTAATAGCCTCACAGGAATGCTCCATAAATGTGGATTGGACATGTGAACAGTGAAGTGGATCAAGAATTGGCTGGATGGCAGAGCTCMGACTGTCATGAGTAGATTTGAGTCTAGTTGGAGGCCTGTGGCCAGGGGTGTCCCCCAAAGGTTACTGCCAGGCCCAGTGCTGTTCAATTTAGTCATCAGTGACTTGGATGAGGGCACAGAGTGCACCCTGAGCAAGTTTGCGGATGACACCAAACTGCGTGGAGTGGCTGATGCTCCAGRGGGCTGTGGTGCCCTCCAGAGGGATCTGAACAGGTTGGAGAGTTGGACAGAGGAACTTCATGAGGTTAACTGGTATTCTGATCAATATATATATGTATGTGAGGGAAGAATGTGGGGTTCAGGGGTCAAACTTGATGGTGGCCAGTGATAAGACAAGGGGTAATGGGTACAGATTGAAACTTGGGGAGTTCCATGTCCATGTGAGGAAGAACTTCTTTCCTGTGATGGAGACGGAGCCCTGGAACAGGCTGCCCAGAGAGGCTGTGKARTCTCCTTCTCTGGAGATCTTCCAAACCCTCCTGAGTGCTGCCCYGTGCTCTGGGTGTCCCTGCTGGAGCAGGGGAGGTTGGRCTAGTTGATCTGTAAAGGTCCCTTCCAACCTCAAACCTTCTGGGATATAATTAATATCTTAACCAGCTTCTCATGTTAATAAAAATATGGCCTAAATAAAATAACGAGTGAAAATTTAAGCTCTATAATGCACATGCCTTTTAACTTTCATAAGTCATTTAATAARTACATATATATATTCCCCTTTGAATATAAGGTATTCTTTCTTTAGGGGAAGAACACAAACTAATTTGGAATTAAAATATTTTCAGAGTTGCTGAGGCTGTATATATAGTGTTATGCATTGAGAGAAAGAGTCCACTGAGTGCACTGATTTACTCCAGCACAACGTAATTTAACTTTATAGAAACTCTTGTACAAYATTACTATAGAATTAAATAACAAATAACAGCAGAGAGAAGGGAGAATATGGAGTAAAATGAGGGAAATTATAACACATTTTTCTGAAATCTGAGAAGGGAAATATTCGATAAGAAAACTATAGAAAAGCTGATTCAAAAATTCAAGTCCTGTCCATCTGCTTAATAATGAAACATCTAGACATTTGTCTGACCAATTTCATAATTTCACTACAAAGATATTTCAGTGAYGTTCAGAGCGCATTTCAGTGCTTTGGATTGGTACTATAATCTACAAAATCAATCTCTTAAAGGGTAGCTGACTGCAGTACTGATATGCTCAGGACAAAAATCATTTGGGAGGTGGTGTGAAGAGGAAAGTATGGAGAGCTGATGAGGGGAGCAGGAAGGGAAGAAAAGAGATTTAGACTTGCAGAAATGTTCATTATGGGAGGGCTCCTGATAGTCACTGCTTATGTGCTGCTTGAAGGAAGGGGGTTTGTTTTGGTAGGACAAATGCTTGGAGAAGGTGGTAGGTTTCAGGATGGAATTTGTACAGATCCTGAATTTCCATGAGTCAAGGGATGTCAAAGAGCAATGTTTATCCCTAGGACACATGAAGCTGCTATATTTTTTTAATTTCATTATTCCTTTGGGATTTCTTTGTTATTTTATATCTTTTACTATTCTGAGGAAAGAAATAGCTTCTCTGTAGGTTACAACTTCCCTGTGCTTAWTTTCAAAGGCATTTGTGAGTAGGAAAATGGTCTGTTGAGAAACCATATTTTGCTAATACAGCAGGATGAATAATGTTTTTGGAAACTGAGAGGATGGTAAAATTCCAATAGGAATATCAGAGTATACAATATTATATGCAACAGAAAGGAGAGATCCTTTATTTAAGATGTCTTTAATCTTRACTCATTTTTCTTGCAAATACTGAATTGTTTAATATAAGAATTTGTGGTAGTGACCCAAAATTGCAGTAGGCAGAGTTTATTAGATGAATTTTCAGTGTCTACTCAAAGTATTTTTGTCTTATGGTATTGCATTTCTATATGTGTTCAAATGAATTTGTATATGCTTACCTATATACTTTATGTATTCTCACAAGAAGTCAGATCCTTTTTCAATATAAATCCTAGTTTCAGGGACAACTTTTTGCCTATGGGGGTAACATACCCTTCTGCATGTGGCTGTTCAGCTAAAGGTGTTCTCTGAAATTTGGTCTAATTTATTGCTCTGTGCTGTCATGTTCTTTGCTGCTATGTGGAATGAGTAACAGACTCAATCATATGATAAAAAGAATGAGAATTAAAACCAATTGCCTTTATTCCTCTTTGTCTTTATGGAAAATAGTGMCATTGAGCACACAATATTATATGATTATCTTTTTAACAATTCTCATAAATTATGAACATGTATGAGTATTTCATTTATTCCTACCTACCTGGTGCCATTATTATATATTTGCTTGCTTCATTAATGCAATAATCTTCTTTCTCTTTCTATTGCGAAAGAAATACTTTTGTCAAAAAATGAAGAAAGTTTGATAGTCTTATTAAATATAAATTGCTACATAGTTTGGATGAAGGTAAAAAAATCTTTCTTGGAGAAAAAAGGAGAAAGTAAAAGGGACTCAAACAGTGAAGAGAAGAATATGTAGGTACATATATATATGCTCTGGTATAGGCAGACATATACAGGGGAAAATAAAGTGGAGAAAACCCAGGAGGAGAATAGCTAGAAAAGTTAACACAGGCTCAGCTTGTGAATTGGAGACTAAGAGCAATGGGCTTCAGAGCCTAAGATATTCAGTATTATTATAGATTTATGGATAATTAAGCATGAGGAATACTAAGTGATAGACTCTCCTAGTGCATTTATGTTCTTTTGAGGGACCTGGGGATTATTCTTCACTGTCAGATAGCCTGAGACTTTGGTTTTTACAGAGACYGTAATGCACTTGCACCTCTGGCTCCATAGAGTAGTAGCCTTGCCAGGAAAGGAGCTGGTTTCTCTTTAAAGCAGTGAGCATCATTAAATAGAATTTCATCAGCTGTGTCTGAGCTGCCTTACCTTTGAGAGATGCAGCCTTTCTAATGAGTGGGTTGTATTATATTTAAACAGTTGAGATCTGATCCTAAGCACACTGACTTTGTGCAAATATTCCTACAAGGAACGTTGCAYAAGCCCTTTGGACCACAAAAGGTGGTGCTTCTCAAGGCTGTCAGGTTCTGTTGATGAATATTGCACAAAACAGCATAGCCCAAGATTGGCAATTTTAAGCATGATACTAAGTATGCAGTTCTCTGTTATGAACTCCTCTAATCAGGGCTACTAGTGTATATATCCACTGTGAATGTTATTCTCCTAGGCTTGCTCTTCAGCATGCTTTTACTGTTTCCAATAATAGATGTATTTCAGTCCTTAGGTTGCCAGTAGACCTTGCTGGAAGGAAATTATTTCTCATTTTAAATAAGCAGATTGAAGTATTCTATGGAGAGCGAGCCTCGTATAGTCATTAACTGTTAAAAGTCAATACATGGGAAGCTTCCTTGAAAAAGAACGACACTACTGACAATGAGGAGATGTAGGGGAAAAGACGACATTGCTGACAATGAGGAGAGGAAGTCTGGTTTTATGGTATAAGCTTACTGTTTAGAGAGATATAGCTTCAGCAGGTGGCATTTCTCTGAGAAGTCAGACAGCTGTGTACACAAAGACACTGCATAGCTCAAGAAGTAGCCTTTAGATATATTGAGGGTGCATGCACAGTGACCTGCTGATGGCATCAATACTGCTGTGTCTGCAGTCCAGCTGTGTAAGACAGAAGTAAGGATTTCTTTGATAAATCCCAGATCTCAATGAGTGCATCAGGGTTCACCTGACCTGAACTCTGTGATTGTTCGTATCTGTAGGGAGAWACTTAAAAGCACCCTGATGAATGTTGTGCAGGAACAAGTATTTCACTATCTACCATTTGGATTCCAAACAGAAATCATCAACATGGAAGAAAGTGGATGGGATCGAAAGGATGTGTTCAAGATAGCAATGTCTGATAGAAAAGTTTTAGTGAAAGTAAGTCTAACATTTGAATTGGATGTAAATAGAGATTATTTTTTCATGACACTGAGAATGTAGCTTTTTTATATTCATATTTTCAAATTTGAAGACTTACTGYAATAGTAAGACCTACATAGAAGCTCTTCTACGCTTAATACAGAAAGGATTCAGTTGAGCTTGTGGAAATGGGGGGGCATGTGAAGAACAAAAATCAACTTGATAGGAATTGAGTGATCATCTGTTTCCCTAAGAAGCATCATGCACAATTGCATCATCCTCCATATGTAATGAGATGTGTAAAGTCACTGCTGCTGGTGGTTTTACTAGAAAGTAGCAACAGCTGGTGAATATGTTAAATATTTTTAGAATAAAGTTTTTTTGAATTAACATGAACTTTTAAATATGTTTAAATGATTGTTTCTATTTTTAAAGTCAAAGTGACATTTTTCCCTTCTATCTTTTTCTCCTTTTTCTTTTATTTTGTTTGACCTTTAAAGAAAATGAGGAAGATAGAAAAAAATAAAAACTATGAACCTTCTTGCTTTGGAAGTGAATATGAACTTTTTTCAGAGAAAACAAATAAGACTTCTGCCAAATACAGAATAATAATGGGATGATTTATTTTTGTTTTCACTAAAAGTTTCATATAACTTTACAAAGAGTATAGATCTTATGCTGAGTGAGACACCCATCACAGCAGGAAAAATTTGACCTGACTATTTGTTTCATAAATACTACATCTCCAAAATAAGATAAATATACACCATACTGAATAATGTTAATTCCAGAATGAGATTCAGACAGTGTTTGTGTCTGTTTAGACTCTCTAAAGATAAGTTTTCTACTTTAGAAAGATACTAACTGCCTAACAAGCTTCATTATAACAATGTTTCTTGGATTTCTGACTCTTGATACTCATCAAAACATGTCCTTTTCCCATTTAGAYCTTATTGCTTGTGATGATGCTTTTTCTCATCATGTTCATTCATATTGCAAAACTGTCCAATGAGAAAATATATTAATTGATCTTTGCAGTTTAGTTAATGATACCAAAGGGGGAAAATAAACCAAAATGGCTATTTTYCTTGTATATTAAAGAAAATCTTTTATCTCTTGGCAAATAATTGATTACCCTTTATTCAGATCTTCAGATATGTGTGTAGTTCTTTTTTAATTCAAACAGATTTTTTTGTATGTTGTTCAGATTAGAGTTGGTTCATGCAGAATAAGAGTATGATGGCCAGTGCCATTGTGAAAAAGTAATATCTATTTCAGTATATGGAACTACATGATGCAGACACCATGAAAAAGGGAAGAAAACTCTGAACAACTGATTCTGCATGGGACTGGTGACTGGTCTCTACTTTCAAGATGAACTTATAGAACAAGGCTGATCCTATTATATGCTTATATTTTAAGGGGTTCATTAATGTTCTTTACCATTTTGATCTAAATGTTGTGTTCAATGATTCATTCAAGGTTAGTGGCTACAGGAAATAAACCATTTCTAAAAAAAGTCATATAAAAATAGTTTTAAACCCAGGGAAAACTGTTTGGTTCCCAAATGAATTTCAATTTCTTAGAGTTCAAATATGAGATGTATCTTTCTGGATGGATATGATTCTCTTTATTAACTCTAACACTATTCAAACCTAGTCCGAAGCTATTCTAAAATTAGGCATTTTGTCTTAAGAGAAAAGCTGACTTCAGAATTTTTTTCTTAGCATGTAGGAAACAGTGAAAGACAATTTTCCTGATTTGAAAAAAAAGAAAAATTGCCTGAATGTTAGGCTTGGTAATAGACATTCAGTGTTGCAAAATAACGTTGTTCTGAGGCAATATTTTTAATGTAAGTGATGCTCAGTCTCAGTTTTACTTTCTAGCTTCCTCAAAAGATGTGTCTATTTTAATATGTTATGATAGTGAGAAACTGGGCAGGCTTATTTTCTAGGTTGTCTTAATGTGTTCTCAATTGGAGATCTTTTAGTAAATTTAAGCTTTTGGAAGAAAATCAAAGGAAATTTTAAAATTTTAAATCTAAAAACTGTAATTTTGAGTTTGATACAGAAATTGTTAGATGTGTACTATGATAGGAAAGCATTGTGGAATATATTTGCTGAGAAAGCCTAGGCCATGCACCATAATGAATTTCAAAACTCTGGTTTCAATAAGARAAGTCTCAATAAGGAAATATAATATGGTAATAACTTTTTGAACAGATCTCAAACAAAACCATTTTTGGGTAAAAAGATTTTATAGGTCAAGTAAACTGAAAAATAAGTGTTTCTAAAACAAACAATCTTTTTTCCCCTACTTGAAATTCTGAGAAAGCATTTTTTTTCTTCCTTTCTGTAGAGCTCAGTAGTCACATTTTCTCTGCTAATGAATTCATCACAGTCGTTGCCAGAAATTAAAGTGGACTTAACCTTTCCTATTCTAGTTAATCCTCTTCAGTTAAGATTTTCTGAAAGTGAAGCCTGATAYGTGATTCATTAACACATATTAATATGAGAGCTATTTTGGTGAGCTTTTTCTGTCTTGTTTGTTTCAGCCCATTTGAACACCAGGTCAGCGACTCAGAATCCTARATTTTGGATCTGTTTTGGACTTTTATATCTCAAGTGAGCTTTTCCCTGGTTATTGAGGTGTGTGGATGGGCAACACTGGGAAACCTGTGCTGATTTGAAGAGAGGAGGTAGAGCTTGCCCAGAACTACTCAYACCCACTTTTCAGGCACCTGAAATGAATAGTTCATTCTTTTCTATGCTTAAGGGTAGGAACATAACTGTCTGGAGTGTTAATATCCACTGTGGACAATATTGATTGGATATGAGGGACTATTGTCAAGTTCATCTCAAACCTGAAGCAGCTTAGTCCCTTAGTGTGGACATAACAGACCTTCTGCTGAAATGGAGCTTCCTGCTAGTAGAGTCAACAGGAGACATGCTGGACCTGTCACAACTGGAAGTCACTCTTTCTGCCTGTTGAATTAATTCATTAAGTTGTTTTCTGACTGTATGAAAGTGTATCAGCACATCTGCAATGCTAATTTATTGAAGGAAAGAAGATTCTTTGCTTTAAAAATGTGCTCAGAATGACAGTAGAAGTGCAAAGAGTCCAGTTGTGTAGCAGACAGCAACTTGTTTCAGAAAGCAGTATGAGAGGGAGGTTTGTCCTCTGTCACTGTGGTTTTATGGCCTTTTAATGGAGACTTAAGCCAAAGAAGCTGGGAAAGTACAAGTGCAATGTTGTGCTATTAATACCCAGATCTGCTTCAGACAGCAAACAAACTCCCTCTTGTGATAAAAATGCAATGTTCCTGGAGGATTTGATCTCCTAGAGACAGGAAAAACGGGATGAAAGATCTGTTAATTCCTTCTCCAAATTAAACAAAARTGCTTTCCCATAACAGTAACTGAGGGAGGAAGCAGCAATAATTGGTAAACAAGCTTGTATTCTGTGCACCATTTGTTGGCAAATCTTTGTCCTGGGAAGTGGTTCGGAGAGTACTGGGCCTTTGGAGGAACAAGRTAGACAGATACAGACATGTAAGACTGACTTTTTGTTCAAGTTCTAATTTTTCTAAATCTTTTATCTGCCAGCACTAGCCAAAGTCATTCAGTGGAATGACAACAGCACTTATCCCTATCTCTTTATTTCTCCTACTGAGATATGCCACCATTAGGAAGTGATGCTCAGTCATCTTCATGCTCATCTTTAGTGCCCTTCTCTGTCTCTGTCTGCATCAGCATTGAGTCCAGCTCAGACAAGTRTTCTTGTTGTCACTCTTTGCTTTCCAAGCACAAAATATCTAGTGACACTTTGAATGAGCCATGCTTCAGAAGAACCAATAGTGTTGAATCATTCATCTGTCTGATTCTTWGCTCTGGCTTCTACATGTCTCCTGACCAGGAGATGGAAGAATGCTTTCTCCKTGTGAATATTTGTGCCTTTTGTGTGTGAGTGCAAGCAAGGTTCTGGCATCTTGCCTGAACAGAGCTGGGARGAAAGTCAAGTCCAAAACAGTCTCTGTCCCTCCAAGACCCTCTAATCCTCCAAAAGCTGCAGGTATGCCTGGAACTGCCACAAAACCCCAAAAGAAAGCAGCAGCTCTCCAGCCTTGAATCCCGTGATGGATATGTCCTTAATCTTTGCATGAAGGTGTTCACATGATATGAAGGTTAGTCTAGCATCCCAAATGCCTTTCAGTAGCTAAGGCTGACAAAGAACTTCACTTAGTAGAAGGCAGTAGTTGTTTAAGCCATCATGATGCATTTGAATTCTGTTCCCATCTTTGAATTCCAGAATATGTGAAAGTGGATGTGCAGAACAGGAAATTATGTCTAATCTTAGTGTCCAGAGTTACACAGAAACTGACTTCTTGTCTTGAGTATAGGGTCTATTCCACTTAAATCTTCCCAATGGGTACTCTAAAGCATCTGAGCAGATGACAGGTGCACAGAAATTGTCACCTTCTAACCCCAAAGTGAGGAATCTTCTTCTCACGGAATGTTAATTCCTGGGAACTTTTAAGTTTTTGCATCATTTTCAAAATGAAAGGGGAAAAATTGTCCCATATGTGAAACAGCCACTTTCACACCATTCCTCTAGTGTTACCTGATCTATAAAATGAATAGATAGCCTTGGTTGGATTCATAATTTTCAATCYACAAATAAACCTTTGGCATTCAAGCTCAAATGCTTCTGGAGTCAGCRTATGCAGGTTTTTCAGAAACCCACYTCGAATGGCTGATAAGTGCTGCTCGGAACAACATCTAGAGASCTAGGACTAGAAGTTTTAAAAAATGCTTTTCTTATCCATCTTTTTACAGTTTGGCTATTTTGAGAAGTTGAAAATTCTTCAACTACAAAGTAAAGCCTGTTGACTGCTGATATTTAATGAGTTTTGGTTTTAATTTTTAGCACAAGAGTTGATGGTTACCATATGTAAATAGTGATGATAATAAATATAATAATTTGGCAGCAGGAGTAAAGCAGASAAAGGTACCAAATTTGAAGGTCCTACATAGCATTAAATATTACACAGGAACTAGAGACTTTATCACAAATGTTGATATAAGTAAATATTGCTTTAGGTTTTTTGTTGTGAAATTCTATATGGACATCCAGGAGAACTTTTTCTTCAGTTTTGGTTTGGCATTGTTTCTTTTTACATGTAATTCATAAAAATTACATTCATACCTGCAAAATGATCCAGGATTTTTAGTTGTATGGGTTGGACAGAAGAAGTGTCAATGTGTCATTTTTAGCTATATTTTTATCTTTTAAGAATAGCTTATTCTATTTAAGAAAAGGTTTTAGCTATTCTTAAAATAGAACCTAAGGTAAGCTATCCTTGGAGGCTAATGAAATGCAAAATTAACTCGGGACAGAATAATGTGTATGGCCATGGAGAATTAACTATGAGCTATTCCTAGTGAAATGTGCATAGCKGAGATGATTCCASRTGTGTTTCTTGAARAAATAAAGTATTTGGTGTCATCTCCCACTTGCATCTCTTCACTAAAACTCAAATGCCTGATTGCTGTATTGAGCGCTCTGTTGCTTCTCTGCTATTTTTCTGCCATGCCTACATAGGGCACCCACTAGGATTATTCAAAAAACTGCTTTTGAGGCAAAGCAATCTTTCTAGTGGYCCCATACTATGGTTTCAATTGCATGATATTGCTTTTCTGGACATTTATCTGGAGCACTTATAAGCTCTGTGAGAGTGCAGTGCTGTGATTTATGACATGTATTTGAAAGTTGTGTTTCTTTGTAAGCTCAAAGGCTGGTGGGTTTGGGAGTGTCTATTAACARTTTTTCAAGAGGACCTGACTTTTCTGGTCTTTTAATCTGCTTAAATTACAGGATGTGTTTCAGGGTCATGGATTACCCTGAACATCATTGATGTTCTGGCACTGGAAAATACCTCTTGTCATGYTCCTTTCTCTAGCCAAATCAGCTTACTTTGTGGCTCAAATTAACATCACTGGGTTAATGATAATTCCCCATGTTTTTCTGTAGTTCCAAGGTTTTCATAAAAAGGATTCAATTCATTGAACAGACAACTGTTTTCTCTAATGTCCCAGGTGAGACAAAGAACCTCTTGTGAGAAGACAAGTCAATACAGAGCCTCTGTCCCAGCATAACCTTTCTCAAGGTGACCTGGATTTCAGAACAATGTGGAATAAAACAAGMAAGCAACCTTCAATGATACATTCAGATGCTGAGCATATAGCTTACCTTAAGGAATGAATAGAAACCACAYATATGTGGCTATGGTTATCCATGAATATCAGTGGCCAGAAGTGATAGCATTGCTGAGAGAAGAATTCTGATTTAATTGTGTTTGCTGTAGATTCTTTTGCATCATTTTAAGTATTTGTACATGTGCTCAGGCAATGAAAAATATTTCATAAATGTCGGTTCTGAGGTTTTATGAAATGAACAATTCTAATGCATCATATATTTGTCTTTAAAATTCTCTGGATCATGAGCCAATGCAATCTATCCTAACATTTTAGGAGACTATCATTATCATTAGAATTAATATAACTGACTACATGCCTGCTATCCTGCTGTGTAGTCAAACACATTACCTTAAATCTTTCAGTAACAGTACTTATCATGCAATTCTACCATTTAATTAATCTTTTTCTAAAAGTAGTAGATTTCAGATTGTTCCATGCTTAGTTTTACCTACATTGATCTATTTAGTAATTCTCCATTCACTGGTGTTGTGAATTTAACATGGAGTGACCTGAAGACTCTTTTTGGACACCTATCCAGAATTCAAATGACCTTAATTCAGTGTTATTTTGGAAGTAAACTAAGCAAAGTCAAAAGAAGACTACTTTAATTCTCTCAGTCAAAGCAGCCACATGACAGTTTAATGAGATTTAGATAATCCACTTTAAAAATTAATTCAGAGTAATTTTGTGAATGTCTCACCTCTCTGTAGACAAACTCTTGATACTTCATCAATACTATAGCTCAGAGAAAGTAAAGTCACAGACTATAAAGCACAGGCAGAAGTTAACCCAAGCATGGACTCAGTCTGACCACACAGCTCTAGGACCTGTCATACTGGAGTCTCTTGTTTGATAGTCCACAGCACTGAGTGATAAATTAATATTTGTTGCATGAATACAAAGATACATTATTTAAAACATGTCTCTATGAACACAGAGCATGCACTTTGTCATGACTGAGGCTTTGTAAAGTCTTGGTGTCAGAGAGGTATCTTAACTTCATAGAATGACATTGTAAGAATATATCCCTGGACTAATTATTTGTGGATGACTGGCCTGACATTTCCTGTGAGTCAGGGTATGTCCATGGGCTGTGCTTGTCAAATGCTGCAAATAATCTTGGACTTTCTACTGCCCCTTCTGCACTGGTGGCAGATAAGGGTGCTCACAGATCAGATGATTGTGATCATGCCCATTCTCATTAGGCTTTGATTTATATTAACTGTTGAGGATCCCCATCACTGTAACTAATCCAGCTCCAYGTCAAGTTCTGTAATTGCATTTGTACACTAGCTGAGAAAGTGGAAGGTAGAATTTACCTATTCTAGCTGAATTTAGTGAATTTATCATGCAGTTGTCTGGGTCATCATAAGCCAGTTATTGATCCTTGAAAGCTGGCATTGCAATTTACGTGCTCAAAGTTAACATCTTTTCTACATACAAAAAAAGGAAAAAGAGTATTCTCCTTTCCTGCTTTTGTCCTTCTAGGGCTGTAATGAGAACAAATGGAAGTGACCTTACATTGTGGGACACTCCTTATAGTGTTTTAATACAAATTTCATTACACTGAAAGTCTTACAGGGTATTCATTAGAACATCCATAAAGTCTTTGTGGAGGGCTTAATAGCTAAAACAAGCTATTGAAATTAGCCAATCATTCTATAATTGAACTCCCTATGAATCTTTTACTGCAGTAAGGTGAAGTAAGTTGCCTGAGGTATGGAATGTATATTTTAGTGCTTGGATTATGTGCAAAATAAATAAATGGAACACATAAAAGTCATGTGTAGGAGCTGACAAATATTCCTTGGTGTGTGTGTGTCTTCTGTCAGCCCTGAACTACTGGGTTCAACCTGTATTGAATTCTACACTGGCATTTTCTGAGTGCTCATGGYGATTCCACAATATGCCAGATTTTCAAAGTAATCATTCAATATGATGGAAAATATGTAAGGCATGCTCCAGTTTTCTCATTCTTAAGTTATAGGTTTCTTTATCCCAATCCCAATCTTGACAAGGCACACTAGTAGTACTAGCCATATCTGCTTCTATAATGAATATAAAATAATATATAATATATTAATATAAATATATAAAATAATGAATATAAAATTGTGCTGAGTGTCATAAAAACACATATGTGGAGACTGTTTCTTTCTTGGAGAACTTGAAGCTAAATGCAATAAAGAAATTTTGTAAGCACAAAACTATGTGCTTCAGAGCCTACACATTACAACCTTAGTTCCCAGAAGGAAAGTCAAGCTAAGTACCTCACTTTGAGTTTTGTAAAGGGCACTGGGATAACTGCATACCTCAGAAAGCTGATCCAGTAAAACCTTCACACTTATCAGGAATATACCCTAAATTCACCAATGAAGAGTTCTCAAATCTCAAGTCTTCTCCAAGACAGTTTCTTTACCAAAAATACATATCCTCTTGAGGTTCATAAGTGAGTTGAATCATGCCTAAAGGCACCTGTATCTATTTGACTAGAGGAAGTCTAGACAAGCATTAAATCATATACTTGATAGGGTGCCTGATAGATGAAGAACAGGAGCAGCTCTGGAGAGGTTGTGGAGGAGCCAGTATCCATAGTTTGTATTGGGGCCTTTATCCTCTTGAACCTGCTCTGTTCCAGCTGAGTGTCTGCCTGTGGCTGCAATACATTGGACTTGTTTCAGGAATGTATTTTACATCTTCATCTCTTCTGAAAGAAATCCAATTTGCATACTCTGCATTTTGAACCAATGTATTGTGTGGAAGAGCATTAAATTCATATAAGAAGGGCATTCCTGCTCCAGACAAAAAACACAATGTAAACATAGCCTTAACTAGCTAGAAATAGGTAAGATGAACCATATCCATATCTGTGTGATTACTTATGATTATAAAGCATCTATATACCATGATGTGAGTTTTCCTTTGCAAAGAAAAGATTCTGCAAATTAAAAAGTGTGTTTCTATATAAATGTAATGGAGATGAAAGGAAAACTACCAAACATAATAAAATTTTGCAGACAGACCATATTTTGCTTTGGGATGCCTGATAGTGTTGGGAAAAAAAAAAGAGGGTCCTCTGCAGACATGTGTCACTCATTTAAGACACTTGCAATGCTCCTTAGTGAGTC
The DNA here is from genome assembly GCA_003342815.1 of Eudromia elegans. Lineage (NCBI taxonomy): Eukaryota > Metazoa > Chordata > Aves > Tinamiformes > Tinamidae > Eudromia > Eudromia elegans. Next base: position 1,908,656 of record PTEX01000148.1, on the reverse strand, counting down.
TGGAGACCACCACGATATAGTAAGAGAATAGTTTACATAGCATAGGAGGAAGGTTGTGAAGTGCCTGCCTGAGCCTACAGGAAAGAGGCAGATGCACTGGCTTTCCAAAAGAGAAAAACCAGTGAGCTCATGCTCACTTGCTAGCACAAAACATCTTCTACTTAATGCTAAGTAAATATTTAACAGCTCATTAGAACATCAAATTGGAGAAGGACATCCCTATCCAAACATGCACTTGTACGTTTGGCAGCTTTGTCTGAAGTTGTGGTGAACCCAGCCAGTAGATAGCTTGGCCTAGTTAATTAGTCATGTCTTCTCGAGTGTCTTGTCAGTCCCTGGCAATCACAAGAGCCCAGGCATAGGCTAATGCACAGCACAGTATGAAAGAGGACTGGAAAAAAAGAGGGTCTTCCATCACAGGTGAAATGATAATTAGTCCGACGCATTTCAAGTGGCAGCAGCATCAGAGCAGATTGTGGATAGTATCTTGTAACTTTCTAGATACTTTTAATTATCTTTTAATTATTAACAGTTCTTGTCCACTCCAAACACTTTTGGCTAGCATTAAGCTTCATTTTGCTTTTTCTCTTTCGTTTTTCCCCTCCATGTTCTAATCTAAACCCAGTTCCAACTGCTAACGTATCAATGTCAGAAACTGCAGTCAAGCACAGCCTGTCCCCAAATCCCAACCTCTATAAACACGATGGCTCATTAATAACTTAAAAAGGATGATGACACTGATACTATTTATACAGTCTTGCCAGCCAGGACTGCCAAAGTTAAGGAAATTAACATGGAAAAATTGTCAACTGCAAAATATTAGTGTTTATCAACAGATCAATCAAACTTCAACTACTGTAAATTGTGCTTTTAGCTAAATAAAATGTTTCCATAATAGCAATTTATTGAATGCCTTATGTTGTTACACTTGTGCCCTTGTATCGGATTCAATGAGAGGCAGAGAAAGAAAGGAGACAGACAGAAACTCCTACACTCCCCCTTTCCCCTTCRCTCCTCTGCTCCCCTGACACCTGCCAAACCTCCCACGATTGCTGAGCTCTCAAAAGTTACAGCTACATGTTTCATGATGAGTGGCAAATCAGAACTGCTGAACAAAATTCTCATGAAGTCAATTAAGTGTTAATTAGCTTTGACTGAGGGCACACGAGTCTCCAGCAAGCTGAATAAATGTCAAGGTGATGAGGCTGTATACTAAGTACTGGGTTTACATGTGTGGAGAACTTGTGATTTAAGGGTTTTTAATCTTTAATTTCTTTCATTAATGGCTCTCTTTTATATCAGAAACAGACAGAATGATGCAGCAATGARAAAAGTTTTGCCTTCACTTTTTGTCACATCCATATTTGCTACAAATTGTTGGACAGGAAATATTCWGCAAATTCTTGGCTAGTTCTATTGAAGGGAAGTGGGTTATTGGCATTCAAACTTTGGAGGGAAATAACAGAAAGACAGAAAAAAAAAAAGATAAAAGAGAGGGAGAGAAAGTTATTAGAAAAGCATGAGATTAAAAACCAGCTCTGATCTCAATTCATTACTTGCTGGGTCTTCTGAAGAGAATAAACAAATAACTAACTAAATGATAGGAATAATTCCAGATTGGACYTATATCTGCTGAGAATTTAGGCTTCTAGGGTGTGAAGAGATACATATAATGAATTAAAAAATTGATTRGAAAATGTACTGTGGTCTGGGACAGACTCAAATAGGGGCAATGAGAACCCAGGCAATATATTGTCTGCCGTGATGTGGATACTAGGTGTAATATTATTATTTTTACTAGCTCCAACCTAGATGGGGTCTAGAGGCCTCAGTTAAGATCAGGGCCCCAATCTGGTAGATGCTATAAAAAAGATCACAAGTCCTTCTCTCTACAAGTTTACAATCTATAGCCATGATCTTGCAATTAACTTAATGTAGGTCGTTTCCAACACAGAGACCATTCCACATCTGAGGCTCCAAACAGACAAGCCAGGGAGGAAGGAAACATTATTACAATGGTGTTTTACAGGTTCAGACAGAAAAATTAWGTGCCTTGCCCAGGGTCACAAGATGTATGACACCGATAATGAAAAAGCTTGAATTGGGCTCAGCTTTGAGAGTCCAGGCTGCTGTTAGCCTTGCAACATAATTCTCATTGGGAAAGTTTCTGTGGGAAGTCAAGCTGGAGGCAACCTGGTTTGAGAAGGAAACAGGAAAGTCCACCACATCTACCAATCATGAGAATATTTAAGCTGAAGGAACAGACATCAACAGATCAGGCAATATATGACATGGGTAATAGAAGCAAAAGACTGATAGATTTGTGTTTATTGCTAGAAAAACAAGCAGATATTTGCTGAATCTGAAAGCCAGTATATTCTTCACTGATCACTATAAATGCATTATTTTCATAGCTGTCAATTCCTCACCGCAGGATGTCACTGAGACACTGATATCACAAGTATCAAGAAGGCTGAAGAAAAGTCTATGGACAACAAGCAAAATTTGAGTAAAAAAACCTCTCAAAAAATTAACTTCATAGTTTGGTTGTTGATACATCTTAGGAAGTAACTTATTTTGGGGAGAGAATATCCTACCTCTGCTTCTGAYAGCCATTGCCAGAGATAAATTACTGAATGAAACAAACATGCATTAAGGAAAGGCAGTTATGGTAGCTCTGCTTAGGAGTATTTCTTCCTTGTAGGTGTAGACACCCGGAAAAGATCAGAAATGTCATTCTTTATGTTTCTGTTAATAAAGTATATATTTTTAAAGTCTCCAGTTGGAAAATATCAAGCACGTCCACAAGATTAATTCACCTATTTTATTTCAGTCCTCATTCTGAAAGTTTTTCTGGACAACAAATATTAATGATGGGTAGGGAATTTCACCCATTGACAGACTTTGATAATGATCCTGTATATATATTCATAATGTATAAATAGGAGTTCTCTCTGCCACAAGGCTATGTGTCCACAATACATCTAGGTCCAACAGCCTTCYGAGACTGACAGAAAGTTATGTTATTTCTTGGTGGGCATAGCTTCACTTTGGCTGGATCAGGATAGGCTTCCCAATGGASCAAAGTGAACTGGAAACTTAGACCAGGTATGTGGAGTGATAACTCCAGGCCAAGCTATTGACTGGAATTTTCTATGTATTGTATCTTGTCATGGAGAAGATTTTAATTGTTTGGGTGTATGTCTGCTTCATTAACACAGTCATTAATGAAGATGGAGCATTTCTCAGGCTTTCCAGATGTTGCCTTTTATTTTTTCTTTTCTGCTCTGCTCTTCATGGCACTGCCTTATCACAAACGGTCACTATAATTCTTGGATTAGGAGTAAGGGGTGTGTTAGAATATTCCCGTAGAAACACCACACAGTAAAATCAGTCTGCTTACATGTTCTGGAAAATGAAGTTTAATGGGCAAGTAACTCCTGCACGAGAGATCAACATTTAGATTTCAAAGTGCAAAGTGTATTAGGCCTCTTTTTTTTTTTCTTCCTAAGATACATCTCTCTGGCAGAGCAGAGGAGCTCTCAGGTAGGTGTAAATTACATTTATGGCCATGACTGTAAGGTTCATTGACATGGTTAGAGCAGTATAAAGTAGTCTCAGTGAAAATGACAATCAGGCCCTGAGGCTTAGACAGATGGATGGACAAAACAATATCTGTGCAGTTTTATGCTACCTTTGCAAAAAAGAAGTCACTAGTTTAAAATAAAAATAAAAATGAAAGAATACATTGCAAAATAAATTGATCTATTATGGAATAAATCCCAGAAACCATGACACAAATAAAGAATAAAAAAAACAAACAAGGAAAGAACTTACTATTCTCTCGCTGCATGTGGGTGAGTGAAAATAAATCTGATAGAAATCAGAGTGGAGAGCTGAGTTCCAGCTGTGCCTCACACAGGGACCTCCTATGTGATCCTAAATCACTTCTCATACACACATCATAGCTCCAAGAGCCTTGGTTTGCCCACCTGTAATTTTGAGATGATGGTCTATATTTTTACTTTAAAAAACTTTATATATAAAAAGTGTTATATGTTGACTTTTCAATATTGTAAGAACACCCATTTACTCACCCCCGTAATATATATGAGCTGTGGGACTGATCTCATTGCTGTATAGAAATGAAAGGATTCTGCAACTCACTATTTTACTTTAAAAGTTAACATATGTGCAAACTCTTCAGTGTCTTCAGTCCCTAAATCGTGAAAAATCCACATAATGTATTTGCTTCTCTTATATGACCTGTGAAATAAAATACTTTGTTATTAATTCTACTGACTCTATTTCTACTTGGAGAAAACACATATGCCACACACGTCCTATGTACATGCCTACATCAGAGATGCTATAAGATAAACACGGAGCTGTAGCAAGCTACACACCTTGTTTTGGAAGCACATCTGTATAACTAGCATTCTTCAATAACAGTCTGCTCTATCATTAGATTTCAGTCACAGCTTTTAAATAAGGAATCCAGGATCTTTTAACAACATTTAATTATCTGCTTAATACATCTCTACTTTATAGAAATAGCTCTCAGATATAAAAATGTAATGACTCCATATTCTGTTTTTGTTAAAGATAGTGGAAATCAAAGCACAGCAAATTTGATCATAAGAATCTGTTTAATATCATATCACAGCAATCAGAATGACTTGAAAATGGAACTCAGCACCCATTTATGAAAAGCAAGGAAGATACAAATACTATTTATTAGATTCTATTTGGACAATGATCTTGTTCTATGAAGATAAATTGAGTGGGCTGTCTCCTAGTGACAATATGTTCACATTTCCAATACTGTAACACAAAGCAGGTACCGAGTACAAGAGCATCTTCCTAGTGATGCTGATAACAGTGTACAAATTTGATATCAYGAAGCTCTGCCCAGGCTCTGCATCTGAAAGTACTTACAGAATTTTGTAAATCATTAGATCACTGCACTCTCATGCTCAGTCACCACCCATTTGACTGAGGTGTCTCTTCCTCACAGAGAAGTCATCTCCTGATGGATCCTGGTGTATTAATTTTGTGCAGAAATAATTTTGCTTCAGAGCACTGAAATAAAAAAAAAAGAAGAGAAGAAGAAATTAGGAGTTCATTGGCAGTAAGTGTCTGCCAGCATTCGCAAAACTTTCAACTTGTTCTTTCCATAACAGCATAGTGTAGGGGTCTGTGAACAACAAATTCACCAGAAGGTCAATTAGCAACCTAGGTAAAGGTTGCTAAAACATCTGTGAGAAAACAGCTGAAGGAAGTAGGACTAAGTGGCTGAACTCTGACCCTGAAGATAATGGGACTCRGATAACAATGAAACCAGGGGATTGGGGGGTGGGGGTGGTGTGTGGGTGGGTGGGGATCAGTGGGAAGTTTATGAGTGTGGGCAGGTTGCTCTKGTTTCACAATCTAGTCTGTAGAGAGTCTTTGGAGCACAATGCCAGAGACCCGCTGCTCTTCGGTGCTTCCACAGCATAGGGCTTGGTTGATCGCTTCCGTCATCCGAAAAACCATCCCAAGAACCATTTTCTTATTCATCCTGGCTGCTATTTGCTTGTGTTACTTGTGCCAGTTGATGAGTGTGATGAAATTAGAATCCGATGAAGTCATGAGTTTTTGATGCTGTAGAAAGATTCTTGAATACTAGGAATTGTTATGATGAACCTGTTATACTTGCAATGATTTCTAAATCAGGCTACTGGTGGAGGCCAAACCTTTTGCTGCCCTTCAAGTCCTTGTCAGTCAAATGCTTTCTGTGATACCGAAATGAGCCTGCTGAAGATATGCTTGACAATACACTGTAAAAGAAAGGCATTTAACTTAAATACTTGTTACATTCTCTTTATTCAAATATACAGTCAAGTATTTCACTGTCTTCCTGTCCTAGGAAGTCCCTTAAGGGAATGATATTACCATTTTGCCTCGTTTCATTACTGACTGTTCTGCTGTATCTTACTGCTTACATTTTTCCATACGAAGAAAACAAGCTTTGGAGCTAGGGACTGTCATAGTCCCTGCCACTCTGCTTCCATTCAGACGACTCCTTAGCCTGGCAGCGTAGCCTGTGCTGCAGGTTGATYGAGGCATACCCAAACTCTAACTAACTTAGCTACTTGCATAAAAGCTCCTCTGTTAATCCACTGCATGCAATTGCACTTCCCAGTTTCAGTGTTTTCTTCACCAATTTAGAGCAGSTAATGATATAAGCAAGCATTGCTGCCCTGGAACTACTACTGAGACTCTAATTCCGCATGGCAAATAGGGTGGTTGTGCTCCCAATGGGCTACTCTAGCAGTAGATAAATTAATAAACTGCTCTCTTCCTTTTYCTTGTTGACTTGTTTACTCTTGCCTCCATTGCCAAGGTGAGATAGTATAAGAATTGTGAATCTAACAAGTGAGAATTAGAAAACAATTATTTTCCTTTTGTTTTTGCTAGTTTGGTCTACTGCAATATCTTAAGAACACATGCATGCATGTGAAATACATGTTTGTTATATACATGTTATAAATATTATATACATACAGGCATGCACGTTTGTTTGTTTATATTTGGCAAGAGGAAGCAAACTCCCTCATGTATACTGGAGAGAGTGAAAACGTATTAAATCAACTTTTCTGCCCAGCAAAAYGCTCAGAAAGTCAGAAGATGTTATTGTTTCTCTAGCTATAGGCAAAGACTTTCTTTCTACCCTGCCAGCAGCAACTGCTCAATACACAATACCTTAAAACTACTTTTCCACCAGATGGAATACATTTTTAATGCTGTAGATCTTATAGATTGCTGTGTTGAGTTTATTCTGGACCTTGTCCTTAGATGTTCTTCCAGGCTTCTAAACTAACCCCAGTTTGACAGGACTTCGGTACACTAATAGTTCCAAAACTTTTATTTCAGCTAAAGGGTGCAGTTCTATAATACAAATCTAAAGATTGTGGGAAAACTGATTTCTACTTTTCTGCTTGTTTCAGCCCRTGTCCTCAGTTTTCAAGTGAAGTTACCGCTTCTTCATTACTGTTTTCTAAATAACCTTGATGTAATGATTTGGTTTAGAAAACAAAACACCACCAGCAAAAACTTATTCTAAAGAAAAGATTGATACATTTTTAAACCGGATTTCGTCACAGAGCCAGATTAGTATACAACAGAAAAAAAAAAGCAGTTCAATAAGCACAACCAGGGAACAAGCTTCTGGGCAAAGGCAGGAGCTGGAATCTCCTCAGCTGGGTTTGCTGCTCTTATATAGACCACATTGAAGGTAAGACTAAACCCATTTCCTTATTCTAACCTCACACCCAAGGCATGTCACCTTCCCCCCTTCTTTGTTCCCCTCTCGTGGAAAATATATCTTTATGTATTGATTTTTTGGCCACAATTCAACTTATTATTTGGGATCAGAAGATATTATCTGATAGGAGTGAGAATGACTATTCTGGTAACAAGGACCAGTATACCAGAGCAAACAAATGGCCCGTACTACCCAAGTATCCAGTCTCTGGAGTCTGCAGTGGGAGGCATAAAATCCCCATATTGTAGCTAATTATGCAGTAATATACCATGGGAGATCGTCCCCAGCTGTTTGTATTACGAACTCATCCGAAACCTGAACGTACAGGAAATCTCAAGAGAAAACTTCAATCTCCCAAGATTTCCAGTTTTAAGAAGTTTTAATAAAGTATGCAGCCAAATTTTGGCTGGTTTTCTTACTCCAAACACCACCCRAAATATTGAGCTTCCCTCCTTGCAAACTAACACAGCTGCGGCTCTCAYAAAATTGCAATACTGAGACTTGGTTTGCACACAGGCTTGATTTTTTTATCCTGCAGAATATAAAAAAGTTAGCAGTCACCCTTTTACTTTTGTTCCCTGTGTGCCATTCAGTGCACTGAAACTTATTGAAAATTTTGTCAACAATCAGCTTTATAAAAGCCATGCACATTGTCTGCATAAAAGCCCTATTTTGAYGAGAAAATGACTATTAATGAGAACATGTTCTTTTCTGGCATCAGGCTCGAAGAGACACAGGTCATAAATCTCTTTGATCTTCTTGCAAAAGGCTAGAATCAAGGAAAGAAGCAAGTTCATTTTTTTCCCCTCCCTTCATTTTTTTAAGAAAGCTCTGATTGAAACAATTCCATTTAGTAATCAGTAATCTATCATGCTTGTGTCCTACCGCCCCTCATCCCTTCTCCCTGTGCTTTTGTTTGTTTTTGATTCTTTATTTCAATAGAAAATAAAATCTTTCCAGATCTATTTAATTCCCTGGATTTCAYTGGGGAAAAGAGGGAGATTTTTCAAGGGGAATGGTGCAGAGAGCAGTGGGTTTTTGTTGTTGTTTTGTTGTTTTTTGTTTTTAAGAAAGTGTGCGTGGAGGGCGGAACATAGGGAAAAAAAAAAAGGAGAGAGAAAAAAAGAAATCCCACAAAAAGAAACTATAAAAATAAAATGTGAAGAATAAGAATCCTAATATTCTACTTTGGTCAATGAAGTGCTGCTTTTCATAGATGTGTCAATACTGCCATCTCTTGCCTCTTCAACAACCTGGGCAGAAAACTTCAGTGAAAACTGGAGAATGAACTCCAGTGTATACATACACTCTTATATGTATACACACATAAAAGAACTAAGTTTTCCAACAGAAAGGTGAGTGAATTTTTCCTGCTGCGTAATTCAATGTTTTGAGAGGAATTTAATTATTTTTAATTGCCTTCTTTCTTTTGCTGTGTAGCTTCATGTGCTTCATTTTGCAGCCAGGGTGACTAAAACCTCAGAAAGGGGTTTATATTTAAGAATGTAATGCAGTTTCTGGAAAAGAGAAAAAAAGCCAGATTACTATCAAAAAATGATCAAATTAAGCTTGTATGTCTCCTCATCTGTGATGGTACTAGGCATGCATATAGGTGAAATATAGACATGTATTTTTTTAATAAACWTGAATTACAATGTGAGCAAGTAAATCTTTAGATAGATAAAGCTYCTACTGAAATACAAAATTTTCTCTTGAAACACTTTCCAGAGACTGCAAGCATGCATATGTATATACATGGGTTTGGCTTGAGAGATCATGAGATTTCATGTCGCATAAACACTGTGGCMAATATTTTGGATATTACTATTATGATCTATAGCAGAATTATTCTTTCACTGAGATAAACTCACAAGAAGTGYATAGTCATTTGACAGTGAGCAATATGATTTTCTAAGGTGATTCAAATTACACATAAAATTAGACATTAAATACCCAGCTCTCAGAGGCTGTATTAATTGTTTTTCCGTGGCATTAKTTAGAGCAGAATTTTTATAGTGTTCTAAGTGAAATGCAATGAAAATTATATATTTACAGTAATAAATGGATGACACAGTGCCTGGGGTTTAAATGCATATAATCACTTAAGTGACAAAAAAAAAAAAGGACTGTCACTTATTTTTTTTTCTGTTATGACAATTTATGGCTTGGTCCTAAACCCCAGTGCAGTCAGTGACCTTAGCTGGCTGTAGCTTAGGTCAATAAAGGTGTTGCTGTGCTTACCTGGACTTACAATGCGTGGTTWTGCTCATGTGCTTTGATAACAGCTCATCGTTCACTGTTGTGACTTAGAATGGTGTGTGATGATAACGCAAAGCTATGGGTCAAGGTTACCATCCTCTATTTTTCTTCTAGCAACCTCGAGGTTGCTGAGCATCCACCAGGTGTGAGTTGTTCATTATCCTTAGTGCTGTAATGCCACACATGCCAAACACAGGATTTGTTGTTTACTATCCTTTTTCCTTGCCCTTATTCTGTATGGTTTGTAATTATATCTGAGCATTTGTGGGGTATTTGTGTGTGCGCATGTGCACATGAGTAGGAAGTGAGATGGTTATTAAGGGCTGGAAGCACTGAAACCGACAGTTGTCTTCACTGCAGAGCAAATGCTTTATCAACAAACCACAGGTGTACAGCACCAAAGCAGATAAAAACATATAAGACCTGAGATGACAGTTCTGTGTTCAAAATACATTAATCACCCACAGGAAATTTGTGCATCTGCTATATGCTGTAGGTATTTTCACTTTCTTTGTTYCCAAGATATTGAAGTAGGTGAAAATCTTTTCCCTTTTCAATGTGGTTGGTCCAAGAAATACACACTGCATCTTCCCATGCAGTGTGACTTCTTGCTATGACCTGCTCCACTTGCTTCTTCATAGGCTCGGCATGAGGCACAGATAAGGAACAGACAATGGGACCCTATTGTATTCCCAGGAGCCAAAGCCCTCAATGCCCAAAACAACAACAAATCATGACATTTGTGCTTCTGGATCTATAGGGAGATGGTGGATTACCCACTGGACCCATGACCAAGCTAAGSTTTATCCATAGGTTTAAAATTCCATATAGCTATAAGTACTTCCTCAAGGGTTTTCAGTGCAAGATAAGATAAATAGGCAATGGAAGAATTGTGTGTGTCTYATAATCAGAAATAACAAATTATTTATTACCTCTTTTAAGCACCTTCTTCTCATCTGTTCTTTGTTTCTCTGCTTAACTATTATACCTCCAGCAATACTTACAAGAAACACACTTCAAGAAGCCACAAACTCACACATATCCCCTCACTCATCAGAAAAAGGCAGCAGCTCCTTAAGTATGACTAAGGCTCTTCCCACCACATGATACCTTATATAACATCTCTCAGGATTCTTCCACATGTGTAAACAATGGGATGATCAAGGCACTTTACATTCAGAATACTGGCATWTCTCAGGGCATATTTCCTTGGGTATATTCCCAGAATTATCTATTTTCACTCAAAAGCATGATTGCTGAGGTATGGAAGATGAGTCTGAATGGTACTCTGAAATAATCTTTTTAAAGATTTTTATTCAGTTATGTATAATCTTTCCATAAATTGCAACCTGTACATTTGCCAAAGACACACCGGGARGKATAAAGGTATACAAACAGAATGGATGTCACCTCCCTTATCACTCTCTSCTGGACCTATCATCTCCCTATCTGTTTTTCTTTCTCTGGCTCTTTTTCTGGCTTTTTACCATTCTCTTTCTTTCCCTCTTTCTCTTTATTCATTTGCCATAACTGCCCTCATTCTAGTATCAATTCAGGTGGATCCTGCTTCCACCTTGAGTACAGACCAGTAGACAGAAGTGGCAATGGATCCATATCTCAGAATTATCTTAGAATTAGGCAAGCATCAGAAATAAGGAAGTCATTATGTTTCTCCCATGGAACTGAAAGACCCCTAGAGAATCTGAATTAACCTACTTGCAATTCAAATATTTTGTGGCCAAAGAAATCCTCCCTACCTAGCAGAATAAATCCAAGCCATCCTATTTTTTTGCCAAATTCGGTGTGTTCCTTGGTATAGTATTGTTTTACTGAGAAAACTCTTCTTTTATATGACCTAGATTTGTTCATTTCCCTTTTTCCCTCCCCTTCCCCACACTTTAGCACTCTCTATTGACTTTATGCCATGAGTTATATTATGGTAATGGTACTGACTAATGTCCCAAACTTTCAGTGGATAAATACTAGCATTTTAACATAAATATAAACTCTTGCAAAAACAGACCAAGGGAGATTTGGGTGAGATATGTGCAAGCTGCATAGTTTGGCATCAGCTCCTGAGTTATTCTGAAGTAGATGGGAATCAGCAAAGAACTTATTTTCATCAGATGAGCAGTCTCTTATCCTCAAGCTTACTTCTTYCCAATGGGAAATATCAGACAACCTAATAGTTAACAAAGGAGTTAAAAGCAGATATCCTGGCCTTTCCAGTTTCTCCACTGATTTGGGGGCATAGGGACACTAAAATGGTAAGAAATGTTAAAATATATTGTAATTATGYTTTACAATAAATTACAAATTTAACTTTTTTCCTCCTGATACTCTGTGATATGTATTATCAGTATTTGTTTTCCTTTCAGAGAAATTAGTGGTTCACTAAAATTTCCTACTGCTCTTAAGTATGTTTATAAAATTTGAAATAGTATCCTTAATATTACCAATCATCCCCTGCATTTTATCTTCTACCCATAAATTACATTCCCATCTGAAGCTTCACCAGTAACATATGTYAGGAATTCTTTTATGGGTAATTCATTCCTCTCTTTTCAGTGTGTTTATATGATTTATTTTCTACTTCAGTGTCTTGGTATGATTTTTTTCTGAACTGGGCTTTTCATATAGGTGATTTCAGGATTAAGATGCTCAGGTAAGCTTTTATATCTGTAATAGCTAGATAGTTCCTCAGCATGTTTTCAGGTCTTCCACATTTTTTTGCTTTTGTCCATTCTTTTTACTCCACTTTACCTGTTTGAGTCTGCCTCTCTGTGGCACATCAGGTATATGGGAGCCTACCTGAGATCTTTTCTAGCCCCAAGGAATCAAGCATCACTGCCTGATAGCTTCCAAAATATGATTCTTTCAAAGGAATCCCATGGAGCTGTTGTCATTCACTGGTTCCTGAAGCTCATGCCCTAGCTCTGTGGTTTAGTTTGTCACTTAGCTTCATTTTACTTTCTGTTTCATCACTGCTCAAGAAACACCTGCAATGTTGTTCTCTTTTCAGTTTGGTCTTTCCTCCTATAATAAGGTTGCTTTTCATGCAGCAACTAGAAAATATTTCTTTCTCTCAAGTGGTAGCCCTGGATGCACACTAAAGCTAAGCAGCCCCAAGAAGCATTTCACATTTCCACTCATCTATATATAGGATTTGATAAATATAAACATATATGCACGTATATGCATGCATTTATATATACGTAGTTATCTGTCTCTTTAACAAGAGAGTCTTTGTAATGATTTAATGATGGGTGTTGATAGTTAGAGGCTGCTTCTATCTCCCTTAACAGTATGAATAAAGCAATAGTGCATCTGTGAAATACGGATCTGTAAATCTCAGAACAACAAGGGTAGTTTATGTGTTTCCTTTTGCCCAGAATCTCCCATTTGWGTTAAGCACATGTTTTATTTATTTACTCAAGTATTTTTTCTGATTCTTTGGGATATCGGTAGGATTTCTTTGTGTGTCCCTCAGTGTTTTGTTTGAGAACAGGGATAGCTGAATGAATTCAGGTAAAATAAGAATCTGTTCTACTCTAACATGTATCCAAGACATGACCTTGACCCAAACTGAACATTCATGGAGACTCACAAAAATTGCCCTTTCACTACCTGCATTTTTGAATTCTTGCTGAATTATAAAGTAAAATGTATTTCTAGGATTCTCAGGAGACAGCTCTGCCCGTGGGATCTTTTTAGACAAAATTTTAAGACCCAGGAGATTTTACTAGCACAGGAAACCTCTGCATTAATGTCCTTTGGGTGTTCATCAACATTTATCTGAACCAGAAGTATATGAAAGTTACCTTKTCACTTGATTAATCATTGTGATGTATGAAATCCACTTCCTTTTCAAAGACTGAAGAAACATATGATCTGAAATCTTTGCTATATTTAATTTTRCTATTAATATATACAATAATACATAGATAAGAAAAGAAAGTATGTGCTTGTTCRACAGAGAAATACAGAGGGTGATCCCTAGTGAATATCCCAGTTGATATCATTCCTAAAAGGAAATGCAGGTACCCATGACTGTATTTTTCCTATTAACTCCAAAATAAAGTAAAAATCTTTCCCAGATAACATAAGAATGGCTAGTATATTRGCATGACTCCCAGTATGTTGTAATGAACTAATCTTATGCTAATAAAGAACAAATCCTACATTCCAGCCTCAGCTTTCAAAGGCAACAGTTCCCTGCTGATCTTGTAAAGATCATTTGCCTCTGCTGCTTCTACACTTTAGGCCAGCTTAGGCCAGTAAAGCTATAAGACATCAATTCATCTCCATTTTGATTTCTGCACAGCATTTCTGTAGCCACTGTGATGGGAGGGACTAAATTCCKGAATCTTCTATCCAAGTTGGGGTGCTTATATCAAAAACTGAATCTGCTATCTAGGCTTCTAGGTCTAATGGGTCGCCTGGCTGGAGGTCAAGATCTCCTAATTATGAGAGCACTGACAGAGCAGTGGGTGTTTTACATGAGAAGTCAGAAGGATCTATCCCTAGTGCTTGTGCAAATGGGATGTGTGTGGTATTACTAGTCACTTGGAAACAGGGGTGTGAAACACATAATAGATGGGCCCCCATGAACTCCTAAGAAGCATATTGAACCACATGAATGTGGGATCTCTTCTAAACATTCATCATCAYCATCATCATCCTTTTGTACTGCTAATGAGAGAAATGGGTTTTGTATAGACTTGTTTTGCAGAGTGTTTCTTTAATTCAGCTTCTATGTGTTCCTGAAAAGATTAATCATACATTTAAATGCCTGTGATGCTGGAAGTTATGGGAAGGAGAGTAATTAATGTACTGGACAATGCAAAAGCTCTAGATTGAAGTATTTAACAGTGGGTATTTGTTCTCTGCAGGGCTGAGAATTTTAAACTCTACAGATACCATACAAATTAAGCAATAGACCTCCAAAATAGCATTGGAGTGATTCCTAKGAAGGTTATTCTAATCAAGGTTATAGCAGAACCTTGTTCCTACCTTGGTGAAGCCATTTAAAGTGCTTGCTTTAGCAACTCATTGGTAAGTAATTAATGATAGTACTTCGCACCATTATCAGAAAATACAAGAAAGAAGGAATCAATGTCTGTGGTTGAAATTTCGCCAGTATGTAGCCATTTCKAATCCAGTGGCTAGTGCAGGAAAGTAACACAAGGCTTTAACCAGAAGGAGATTGGTCAGACWGCAGCATTAGGGAAGTCATTTCTGTCTCTGGCAGAGGAGTTCTGTGCAGAGGGAGGGTCAGAGTGAGTTCGTGCTGACAGTCATCTCCCCAATCCATAGGGCCAAGAGCTGTGCATGGAGGTGTTACTACAGTCATTACAAAGGGGTGATGCTGACAGAGAAATGGCCGATCAGACCACAAGCTTCTTTTGGACAGCACAGGATGTTTTTCTGTCTGCAGCTGTCCCTGGTCAAGAGGGCTCATGAGCTGGAGATGACCAGATCTTTTGACTACGAAGCATAAAACCTTATATTTAACTGTCATGAATAGCAAACAGAAAAGCAAGTAATCCTCTTCTTTCTTTCCACTTTCTATATGCACGCCTTGCAAGTCATCTCATCTGGCACCACAGTCCATTAAAACAAAAAAAAAGGAATCTGCACTTAAAAAACAAACCCAAAACCTCCAAATAATTGCTTTCCATCTTGTGTCATGTTTTAATTAAAGATAGCAGCACCACAATCTACAATATATCTGGAAATTATTAGAAACCTTTTCCARAGGCAAAAAGGATCAATACCTCTTTGTCTCAGTGGCATAAAACATCACTGTGTTACTTCTTTCCTGCTGGTGCGAAAGAAAGTGGAAAGAGTCTAAGATGGGAATAATAGCGATGTTGGAGCGGGGAGCTGTGTGACAGGTCAAATGAGCACACTTTTCTTTTTATTAAAAGAGAAAATATAAAGAGAGAGCTTTGCATTGTCTGCTTGCAACACCATGATCAGGTTCTGCTCCTTTTTTGTTCAGGGGTATGAGAACAGCTTGATTTGTTTATGCACTAGAAAGRGTCAAGCCAAAAATTAGGAGAGGAACCTGAGAGCCAAGAGCTCTGGTTTCCCTCCTTGACCTCACCATGGATGTGCCACATGACACTTCTCAACTTGGAGCCGAAAAGATGGAGGTTTTGCACCTTGCCTAACGGTGCTCATGTCCTGCTAAGAGTAGTTCCTTGTTGACAGTACTTATTTGTACAAACTGACTTTGGCTTTCACTGTATTGCTCTTCAAAGAACAACCTGACTACAGCATCACCCAAGGCTAGCTGTGCCTCACTCAACAGAGGGTACATTGGCTTCTTCCAACCCATATGTATCATGATTGGTCGTTATCTTAGTCATCTCTTTTTCTCCAATTGTCAGAGGAGAAAAACAGGCATGCTTAGACTGAGACTGCYGATGAATCACGGCATAGGTGCAATTGTATTATAATCTGTGATAAGGGAGCAACACCTGGAGTAATCAGACCACTTGCACCCTCTCATCTACATGAGTATGGAGTACMTGCTCGGGCAGAAGGACTGCTGTGAACATCCAGCAGAAGGGAAATACTATAGACACACTGTGTGTGTGTTGTTCCTTTCCAGGAGCGTTTCTTTAGAGAAGTCACTGAGTTTCCATTCTCTGATGCAGTTACAAGAAAAGGATCAGACAGGACAGAACTAGATACAGCCCTTGGCATAGTTCCTGAATATACTAGTGTTTTTCTGAAATGAAATGTAATTAGAAGCCAATGTTACTTTGCAAATCATTAATATTTAAGAGGACCTGAGCAAATCCATGAGTGAGTAGTCTGAGGAGCACCAGATCATTGATTGACGGGTATGAAGAGCAGAGGGGTTACAGATGGTTTATTTTGACCATCAAGTCTGTTGAGTAACATCAAATTGTCTTGCTTCACATTTGCTCAACTGTACTTCTACCAGAATATATATTTTAGAAGAAACCAAACCAGACCTCCAAATTCTTGTTTTCAAGACTCCCCAAGCAACATTGTTAAAGTGCTCCTGCCACTAATTAACTTTGGATTAAGAATGAAAAGGCTAATATGTTTTGGAAAAAAAAAATCAACAAATGAATTCAACTAGAGCAGCTGACCTTTCCATTCTGTATTTGGAATTACCTTTCTTCTTGAGTCATCTCTGGGCCTGAAGSTCTCAGGAAATTTCTGAGCTTCCTGGTGAATTTTCTGTCTCCTCTCATCCGTGGGGTGTGATAGGATAACAGCAGCAATCCCGTTCTTAGTGTCTGCATGTGCGGATGAACGGTGCAGTATAAGCGTAAAGTGTTATTATTATTGTAAGGAAATAATAATACTAATAAAACAAAATGAATCGAAATCTTGTCTTCAGATGGTTATTTTAGCAATCCAGAAATCTAAAGCCCATGAAATAGACAATTAAGAGGGGGTTAGATACTTAATATCAGTCGTTGTGTTTTGGTAGAATTTTGCAATAACGCAGCTGCTATAATAATACGGATTTTTATTTCTCCTTACAGAAAGGAAGCACTTATGTTTTGCGAGAAGCCTCGAAGTCCTGCTGCTGAACGCAGAGCTCTGTGTATGTGCGAGTGTGCCCGAACCATCCGCTCTCTCCTTTTGCAACAGCTCCATCTTTGGGAGACAAGGAGAGAGGCTGCTCCTTCCCTTCGGCTGGCTTCGCAAACAAAAGAGAGCTTGGAAATCCTATGTCACCCTGGAATATCTTTCATCCCGCCCCCAAGTCCTCCTTCCCAGCTCTTGATCAGTTGGGGAATTAAAATGAAAAAAAAAAAAAAAGACAAAACCCCCTTTTGCTCATTTCCCTCATTTCTGACATAACTAAGGGCCAGAGACTCATTTAATTAGTCTCTCTCGGGTGCCTAACAGCCCTATTCAAGGCAAACATTTACCCCTGGGTTTCCTCACTGCTGCTTAGCCACTAAATTTTCCTTTTTAATTTTTTTTTTTTCATTGGGAAAATGTGGTATCATGTTCACGGCTATTGGGGATCCTACGGCTAAATCATAATCATAATTGTCTACACTAATCATAATTGTCTTGCTGCTGCAGTGAGCGTCCCTGCCCCCATCGGTCTGCAGTCTCATCCTGCTCGCTTCGATTGCACGCTTGGATTGCATCGGAGCTCCTGCACGTCGGGGTTGACACTTCAGTCATTTGTGTCTGTTTAAGAGCTCAGCTGGGACCCTGAGACTTGCAGATCCCATAGCAAAGCCCTCTCCAGCTCCTCAKAATCTTCGTCTCCCCCTTGAAAACAGTCACTTCTGTCTATATTTAATAAGGTTCACTTTTTTTTTTTTCCTTTTAAAGTGAAGCTAGCTGAGGAAGAGGGTACAGAGACTCAGAATTAAACTCAGCCACAAACTGCTTTTAATCACTCAGCTACATTTACATTCTCATTTCCCAGCATTGTGAACCTTTCATTCCCTTCCTTGCTGCGGCCCATCTCGAGCAGCAGAGACAATTCCCCCTCAACTCCCCATAAACTCAGAGGACAGGGTAGGATCTGGGGAAATGGGAGCTGTAGGGCTCAAAGCCTTTGTTGGAGGCAGCATCTGAATTCCTCAAAAACTACATCTGAGTCAGGCCAGTTCTTAGATGTTGCATTATATATATCCATAGTTAATTGCATTTTCCGTTGCATCAGTTACATCAATACTGATGTAATATGGATTGCATCAATTCATAGATTTGATGTAACAATCTGTAATTTAGGCCCTCTGATACAAAAAGAGAGAGAGTTAGCTACCTGAGCTGCTTAATATGGTAGAAACGACAGAGAGAGAGGTGGTGGAGCATAGACCTCTGTTCATGGGATGGAATTGCATATTTGGGGAACTTGTGTCTACWGAAGAAGTACAGATGTGGGTCATCTCCTAGAACCGAATGCCTGAGCTAGGCTTGTTCTTCCTCACAGAAGGCTAAGCTGCTTCTTTCTTCACCAAGGGTAGAATAACATTTTGGGGTTTTTTTCCTGAAGGTCTTTACTCAGTAGTTTAAAGATTCAAGCACTCCCGTGATACATAGGAAACCCAGGGTCAAGCTTCTGCTTCAGTCTTGATTTCCCACCTTTCTAACTGTGGTGCTATAAATTATCCTGAAATAATATTTGATCCTAAAATGATAACAAGCTTCCATCTCTTCTGCATATTAGCAGGAAAAACAAGTCTCATCCATATTTGCAAAGGATTTTAAAACACAGATATGAGCCTTGATCTACATCTTTATCATTCTATTTTTTTTTAGCTCAACCTATTCCTCTGAGCAAACTGTATCAAATAACATTGAGTTACTGTAAACCACACTTTCCATTCCCTTCCCTTTCAAAAGCCCTTCTGGGACTGTAAATATAAAACATGATTACCTGAATATTGTTTACATCCATCAACTCCTCATTCTTCAGAATGTCCCTGAGAGAAAAGTAGAAAATATAAACTATGGTCTTGTCATGATTAGGGGCTGTCCTCATTTCAGCCCCTGTTTACCAGTGTCACTGTGAGATATAGTCAAATAAGTGTTATGAAAGTGCTACAGCACTGAATGGTTTAGGATTACCAAGAATGAAGGTGTTTTAAGTTAGCTGTTAACTTTGCACTGCATCAGAATAGCAGTGACGCTGTTACTAGTTATCATATTCCACCGAAACAGGAGAAAACAGCTGGCTGCGAGTTGATGATTTTGGCTGTCCCTGGGATCATGCTTTGAGCATAAGGAAGTTTCTCATGTGCRCTTCACTTCATCCACCCTGCTTTCTCCCCATACAGATTTACACTGACCTTCTGCTCTCAGACACGGTGTGGACCAAGATGAATGACTGTCTGTCCAAACCATGCTCTTCCTCCCTATCCTATCTGCCCCCGTTTTGACTATAAGATCTTTGGGATACAGCGCATTCCTCATCTACTCTGTGTCTGAAGAGCYATACCTCATCAGAGCATCTCTCTGACGCACTTCATAGGTGATACCTTAATAAACACTATGGTTGGAATAAACTCTCACAGAAACAGACAGTGGAATGAGAAATATTCTGAAGTCATATTTTGTCCTCAAATATAGTCTGAAATTTCTCATTAATTATTTTGGGGGTGGGGAAAAAATTGGTTGCTGTCAATAAAACATTTTATTTAWTTTCCATCTTTATCTAGGTTTTAGCTTTATGGTTAGATATAACAAACCCATTTTTATATTTAAAGATTCTTCTTTTAAAGAAATCCGAGRTATATACCAGTTTCTATTTGATTTCACCTTTTTTGCTGTTGTTGATGATGTTTGTTTATTTTACCAACGGGAAATTTTATCATATTCGACAYATTTTCCTGGAATTGATGTCCAGAAATCATGATTTCTAACGGGAGAAAAAAAAAAAAATTTGTTCTGTAAGCCTTGCAATTGGCCTTACAGCAGAATGTGTTTCCAAAACCTGCCTTTAGACAAAACCCATATTAAAGGGGCTCTGCATTTGTACATATCCTCAGGGTAAATTGAAAAAAGCAATGTAAATGCTTGTCTGTGGCACCTTTTATATTTCCCAGAAATACAATTGCACCAGGACTTCTACCATAATGATTCTAAAACGCTTAGTGCCTTCTTCAAAGAGGTGACTAAGAGTTTAAGAACATAAAAGGCTGAGTAAGTATCAGCAGGCAAGTATCCTGACTGGAGATGTGATGATCCCCTCGTGTTTAGATTGCTGATTCAGGTTGTGGGTAAGGAGGGAAAAGGGAAGSTTCTTATTTAGTGGATAAACTGTTTATTTTATGACTCATATTTCCCAAATAGATACCTGACTCTGGCACAAGTTTGATGATGCATGTCAACTCCACTCCTACCTTCTCTCTTAACTACTGCTCAGCAACTCCTGGCTTGTTACGCCCCTAATTTTGCTGCACAGAGAAGGTTGATATGGGTTTCTATGAAAATAGTTGGTAGGAAGGGTCCATATCTGATGATATCTGTAAGKTATAAAGCTAGTTTGGAGGAAGGAGGGAGGGAAAGAAGGAAAGGAAAAGAGAGAAAAGGAAAACTTTGTATGCAATTGGGAAAAGGAGATATGCTCTATCCAGGCAAGACTCCTCCTCTGGGCATCCCCTCCAGGACAGCACGTGGTGACAACAGCCAAGTTGACAATGCTGTACATCCCCTTTCTTTTCTTGATTTTCCTTAGTACAATTAGACTTTTCATCAAGAACTTGCTTATTGTCCCCATTGGTAGTTACTGTTTATGACAATGTTGGTGCTGATTGGAGTATGGCTGATTAGCTGCAGGTGTTACATGCTAATTGGTCATTAAATTTTGGCATCTGTATTATTGATAATATTTACCAACTATTAAAATTACTATTATTTGTTTTCTGGTAGGCTCTGCTCATTTTACTCTGAAAGTAGAGAGTAAAAGCTACAGGGTGAAGTGTGAAGGGATCTTAGCTTGCAAGTGGAGACCCATAACTACAAGGCAAAATGATGAGGAGGCAGAGGAAGAACAAGATGATTTGAACGTTACTGGCAACAACTTTTCAAGACAAAGCCAACACAACCATGAGTCAGAGTCCACCAGTGCAAGACAGGATTAGGGGCCCTGGAATGCCATGGTAAACGTGCTGTCACAACAGCCTAGGGGATCTAGAGAAAAGGTTACTGGGTTTCAAGTGAAAGGCAGGTTGTAGAAGTGCAATAGGATGGCCTTGTCATTGTGAAGGTTAGGGCATCTAAGGAACCRTGCAAAAAAACATCAGTTAGGTCCTCTGATTTTTCTCTTGCCTCACTATTGTGGGGAGACGCCCTCAGGAGAAGAATTGGTAGCTTTTTTCAAGATGAGTGCTCAGAGAAATGAGGCAGTGATCTTGAAACATTTTGGCTGCTTGAACCTTATGGGGCTCTGAGAAGATAGAGGTGTGTTGTTTCATTTTTGAGAAGGGAAGGAGATCTTCACTAAAGCACAAAACCCCTTATCAGAATGGAAATCTCGTAAAGTATACTATTTTTTCAGTGACCTTTTCCTACCTTTCTCTTCTACTTCTTTTTTTGGAGAACATTCTTTTTGTTCCTCCTTTCTGACCTTTTTTGGTTCCTGTTTATTTTCACTTGATTCCCCTGTCCTCTCTCTCCTTCCACAATCCCCCACAGAAATCTTTCACCACTGAAAAGGGAATCCCCAAATCCTTAATAAAAATTTTTAAATTCACCATGCTCTACTAAGTTCAACATGAGCACTCTCTTATTTTGTTCTTGTACTGTCCCGTCGCACAGATTTTTTTCCCTCTGTATAATGAGACATCACATGCCCAGAACTGCAATTGTCTTAATAAAGAAGAAAAAAATTCCAGTAGTAGGGACAGGATTTACAGAGCAATATTCTGCCACTGATTCTCTTTACCTCAYTGTCATCAGACATGTGAGAATCTATACGTCACGCACATAGATGCATCTCTGATGTATGGACTTACGTAATAGGGGCTTGTGGGCGCCATTGGGTGACCTGAAGGCTGAATAGAGTAAGAAACCTCTGAATGATCAGCATCCCTCTTCCAGTGAGATKMTTCTTATCACAAGGTATATTGAGGYTGCTGTTCTCCTTGGTGTCTCAATTCCTCTGCTCAAGTGATAGGTCAGCAGAGCATAGGCTTGTCAGACACTTATGATYAGCAGCTCCAGTTTGGGAGCAACAGAAGTTGCATCTATATTTTTCTATAAAAGTGGAAAAATATAAGGTTAATACATGTCTCAGAGGATTTGAGAATTTCTCAGGTCTGTATATACRGTGTCTATGCAGTCTTAGTGATACTTTAGGTTCTCTTCTTCTGTAGACATAGTATTTTAGTTGTTTATTTATTCAAACTAACAATATACTTGCAGAAATTACGTATTTCTGTGCTGACCCACAGCAGAATCCAGATCTCCATTTCCTTCTACTCACATCTACCCTTGCATAAACTGTGCGCAAAAACGTTCTCTCTCCAATTTGATAACATAATCCTCATCGTAACCTAGATGCCCACTGCAGGATTAAGGCCTCKATTAGCTTTCTTCTCAGTTTGTATCCTTATAAGTCTGCTTAGCTTTGGGGAGCACTACAGGGCCATTTGTGAAATGACAGCACTATCTGCCGGGAAGATCATTACAGGCAGAAGGCATTCCAATGTGCAAATTACAGTTCTGCTTATAGGGAAATTGTTCTGCTTAATACAGAAAGGCTTCACAGAAGGAAGWTCTCRYCACACTTTCCCCTAATTTGGAGCTGCAAAGCTGACTTCCATGCTGTGCAGAAATGCACAAGGAGGGTTAAGTCACTTTTAAAAGAGCATCGGTTGGGTGAAAATGTGTTTGACCTTCACAGGGTTCTTCAGTCATTCTTCAGCTTGAGTGGCTGAGTGAAGAGTGTGTCATTCTGTCATATAAAGAAAAAAAAACAAGAGAGAGAGAGAGAAAAATTTAAAAATCGATCCTGTCTACCCCTGAAAGCCTTAGTTTTCATTGGCATCTAACTGACATAAATAATATTTGGTTGGGTGTTCATTGCTATTTTTATTTAAATGTTCTGAGATATGCCAGCTAGCAGCAAGGTCCATTTTTATAACACAATTCTACACTTCTGGTAAATATAATCAGATAAAGGGAAGTTGAACTTAAACCTTCTGTTGCAGTCAATAAAAGTAAACTTCATAACCCAAGACTATATCTCTATTTATAATTGCTAATTATAGAAATCTATTCAAGGACACTTTAAAAACAAGATTTTAAATCCATCTAATAAAAAAAAAAGCAGAAGAACAGAAAGATAGAACTGGAGAAATTTCTAGGCAGTGAGAGCTTAGAAATGAAAAATAAGGAKAACATAAAGCAATATATTTACTTGAGCTTCATAGGAGGCAAAATATACCCCAGATGCAAACATATTTGCATTTTTCTTCAGTATTGTAATTTCTCTGTGACAATGATCTTGCATTTCTGTGGGAGCCTACTGGCCAAATGGATCTACATAGGATCCATTGGTTAGATCATACAAATGATGGGAAGAACAGTGTCTTGTCTTCCAAGRAAGAAACTAGAAGGAAGAAAATCATGTGTTCTTTACAGTGAAAGTAAGGTCTGAAGACAGAAAACGATGCCTATTTTACCTATTTTGCTTTGCCAAAATATGTAGAGGTTATAAATACTACCAAAGGTTAAACACGCACATTAAACTCTCCAGGATGACAGAAAAAGTCCCCCAGAGAGTGACTGAGGAAAGGAACCTAAATTTTCTGYTCTGAGTCATCCTCTGTACAGAAATGTTTAAGTCAAATATTTAAGGCATCACAGTTAAGCGCTTAAAATCAGACACATGATCAACTCACATTTTCTTCTTGAGCGTCTCTTCTCTTTGACCTATTTAGTATATAACTTGGATTTTTTTTTTCTATCTGTTGTAAGACAGTGCCAGCTTCAAGACTGGTCACGAACCTTCCACTTTACAAGGTAGAGAGATACGTCAAAGTAYATCAGGAGAATCCCTGGCCCAATAGTTCTGGGTTGTCATTGCATGCCAAAATTTTTAAAGATTTAAGTGTGTGTCTCCTGGAGGTGTATCTTCAGAGTAGAAAGCAGGGTAGATAGATAGTAACATACTAGAGATCCCAACAAATTTTAATAATTCTGAACAAAGATGTCCTTCCAAAGAAGCAAGAATATAAATAGCCTAATCTCTATAGACAAAGACATACATCTGATAATAGAGAATTSTTAAAAAGTAAAATTTTTGGCTGGAGTGTTTTGAACAGCTTAATGTTGAGGGCTTGAAAGCAAAAGCATAAGAGAATATGTCATCGCTATGGTGAAACTCGTGACCCTTCCTGCTCTTTCACGTGGGGGTCCCACAGTGTTGTGTCTCACATCAAGCCATAGGCAGGTTGTGCAGAGGGTGCTCTTTGATGTGCGGTGGAGTGGAAAATTCAGTCTCATTAAGGAATGAGCCTCAGGAAGAATAGACATGGTTCCAGCTCCAAAGCATGGTGTCACCTATCGAACTGTTCTCAGGAGCACCCAAGGGAACCTCCAGCCCACTCAGTGCTGGGGGACCCAGAGAGCAGTGGCATCCTGGCTACAGCCTCATACAAACAACATGGCTTAGTGATGTGACTCCTTCTCTTCTGCTAGGCTCTGGGTCAGATTTCCAATGGCTTAAAAGTGTCTTTAAATGCTAATAGTGTGTCTCATCTTCCCTGACATCAATGATAAAGGGTTATACTCTGCAAGAGTCTTCTGGTTGCACCACTGTGGTGCACTGAGCACATACTCCTCAGGCGTTCTTTTATATCAAACCTCACTGTATGTTACAACTCTGAAAGAACTGAAAGCCAAGACAGCAGAGTATATTGTGTTTCCTTTGTAATTACTCATCACTATTTTGACATCAGGGGAATCAGTGGGTGATATTTGTGGTTTCCTTTTTTTAAACGCGAGCTTAATGATTTTTAGGGTAGCCAAACTGAAACACTAATATTTTTTAAAAATACATTCACCTCTTATTGACTAGAAACAAACAAAAAAAAAGGAGAAAGAAAAAGAATGCAGATAACGACAGAACATAAAGGATGGTTAAATAGAACCAGAATTACTYATACTGTGTTTAAGATCACTTTTAGAGATTTTTTTTTTTCTTTAATGTATATTTTTTTTCAGGGAAAACAAAAAGAAAAATGGCAAGAAAACAAAGTATGTTTAAGACCTTCTTGAAGACATCCAGAGTTAATAATGATATACACTATAGAAAGAACAACTGTGGGATYGGTGCAAAGTGCTCCAGACTCAGCTAATTAAAAATGAGGTTATTAGTTTTYAGTTACACAGCAGTTACAGATACTGCTACAGAGAGCCTAAGTAAAAGCACATTTTRTATTGTAGGAGGAATTGAATTTTATGTGGTATTTTATTTTATTTTAAAGGGTGCTTCTATTTAGAGAGAGACAGATTTCAGCTATGAGTTAAAATGGATTCACTGGCATTCCTGTATCTTTTCTGGGGGGAATGGAAGGTGAACACTTTCTCTGAAGTTTGACATTCCGCCAAAAACAGCTTTCAATACACAACTGTTATTTAAATTCTTAAATGGCTRCTGAGGTAAGTACATACTAAATCATATATGTTGAAAAATGAGTCCCTACATCTGAAGCTCTTTGCTTGTAGTTTTAGCACCGGAAGTTCTGTGTAGGAATCATGAGTGAAATCCTCTTGCCACTGAAGTCACTGATTGATTAAAAATGTCTTTGATTTCACTAGGACCACTCTAAGCATTTTGTTTCTTTGTAGAGCTTCAATCACACTGGGATCTTGTATAATTTATAGTAAGAAGTAATGTGAAAAGTAACTTTTTCTTAATATTTCTTCAAAACACCCTTGGCTGGAATACCGTGTTTTACTAATGGAAAAGGCCTCCAGAGCAGCAAACAAAGGAAGATCTGAAAAATTAAACAAAATACATGTGAGGCTACTTTGAAATATCCTGTCAATCCATCCTTTAAAATAATCATTCAACAAAATATAATTTATGAATTATAATTTCCATCTTCCCATTTATCTACTTATCCATTCACATGTGGGCTGGCCTGCAGTGACAGAACATTTTCTCTGCTCCTGCCATAAGACCCAAACTAAAAATAATCTCTCCGATATAAAGGTTAATCTATTGAACCTAGCCTTTTCTAATGGCAGAGGTAAAGTGGTTTTACTTGTGCATAAAATCAAGCAGAAGCCTGACTCACAGCTCAGTCATAAAAAGCTATTCTGGGAATTCACAAAAGCACACTATTTTTAAGTTGTGTTTCTTGTCTATAAATATATATTTCCAAACTGTAAGCTTCATTTAGGGGTGGCAAGTGTAGTGACCAGATGTGGTATCACCTTTATTGCACCTAGTATTGTCAGCCCACAGAAAAAATACTAAACAAATACTGATATTTTAGCCCAAGCTGAGGCTAATACCAGTAAGATATTTCTCAGGGTGAAGCATGGCAARATCTGCTGCTCTTTTCATTACTCARCCAAAACACAAGCAATTCGATTCCAAAGGACTGTGCTTATACTTCTCAGTGAAACACATCCAAAAACATATTCTGGATTCTGAGGCACAATTGTCTATAAGATTAAATTGTTAAAATTTTCCCAAGCAGTGTTTTAACCCAAGTGAGAAAATTTCAGGGAACAATTCAGGAGGTAACATGGGCCAAACTTGAATCCCGATAGGCAGTTTGGATGTGGCCTCTCAGTTTTGGAGGGTAAGAGAACTTCCTAGTGAGCAGATAGGCCAATCCATGCCAATTTTTCTCTGTGTCAAAAAGTGTATATATAATTTACTAGCATAGTTATAGCTTTTCTTTCTATATTGCACAATACACAACAACGCAGAACAAAACAGGAACATGATGTAAAAAGTAAATTAAAATCTGAATATAAACTTCAATTAAGTCAAGAATATTTTCTYCAGAATTTTATTTTGTAACAAATTTAGAAGGAAAAACATTGTGTGCCTGGGTCCATTCTGGCTCAGGAAATATTTCAAAATTAAGAATTTAACTGTGAATTACAAAAATGCAGCTTCGTTCCAGTTCTAATTAGCAGAAACTCAGCAAGTCAGGAAAAAAAAACCCGTGTAGCATCTGTCAGTTGCTCCCCACACAACACACATGCATACACATAGGYGCACGCATTATTCGGTGGAAATAAACAACACCGAGCACTTTGAAAAGGTCACTCAGTCTTTCTGGTGCAGACACTTTGCTCCCTTTGTGGCCAGTTTCACAAAGAGCAGTCTTTCCAAGTTCAGCGGTTTAAAAAGCTAACCTTTATGCTTTAGATTCCCCCCTCCTCTCTATTGACAGACACTCTCGCACTGAGGGCTTTACTCTTCAGGAGAGCATCTCCCGCTCTCTCCCACCCACCATGCTAATCTTGACACAAACATCAGAACCTTCATCTTCAGTTTAACATTTCAAATGGGAGTTTCTGAGCATCTAGCAAGGCGAGAGGGAGGGAAAAAAGAAGAGACAGAGAGAGAGAAAAGGTGGGGAAAAAGCCACCTTTAGCATAGCCTTTAGCACAGCTAAACAAAACACAAAAATCTTCCTGCACAAGGACAGCATTCAAGCATTTTTATGTGTCCAAAGTGGCTGGGCAGGGCGTCTAGCTCTCCTCAAGCAGGTGATCCCACATGCAAGGGGGCATTAAAACAGGTATCCAGCTAAGGTATTGAGGCTGCACAAGAGAACACACAAACAAACAAACAAACAAACAGCAGTGATGAGACACCCAGCAGTTTATACTCTGTGATTGCAGAGGTGATCTGAAGAATTTAATGCAAGTCTACCTGAAGCCATGCAAGCTGCCTCAGTCTGCAGGCAGCCTGGGACACAGTCAGAGCACACATTCTCCCAATCTCATCTGGATGATCACTCAAACATAATTGTAAAATTGCTCATCTTTTCAATATTGGACACTCTGGAGGAGCAGCAATGTGATCAGGCCTGTAGTCTTCTAAAACCACATCAGGTGTTTTATGCTAAGAATGAGCATCCTATCCTTCTATTGCCCAGCTCCAGGAAAGGAGTCAAGACAAGCACTTCTCTTAAGGTGATGTAAATTCTCCTGATTTTAGTCAAATGAGAAGACAACAGTCCAATACTGCGATGTACATGTACGGAAAGAAAGAAGGTGTGTTTGGGCTGAATTTATCTGGCTAATATATGATGTGATACATGTAACAGAATCAAAGTTTGGCTGAGTTTGGAAGGGATCTCTGGAGATCATCTAGTCCAACCTCCCTCAAAACCAGCAGGGTAATCTAGAGTGCATTCCTATCCAGATGACTTTTGAATATCTCCAAGGAAGAATATCTACAACCTCTCTGAGCAACTTATTCCACTGCTCAGTTACCCTCACAGTAAAGTTTTGCCTCTAGTGTCCTAGAAAGTGATTGCTTAGGATTTCTTGCTCCTCTGCATTGTCTGGAAGGGAAACCCTGGCTCAGTATAGATTTCTACACTGCTACACCTTGTGACTTTGTTGAGAAACTTTGGAACTCTGGTCATGCTGAAGGGCATGTGCTAAGCACCATCTTTGAAATTGTATGAGGAGAAACTATCAGTTGTTTATCAGATGTTTACATGCAACAGTCCTGAAGTTTAAATCAGGGTAATACTTCCTGAAAAGGGCTGAAAAGATACTACTCTGGCAAGAAATTAATCATAACAGAAGGTAGAATAATTGGGTGGAATCAAGTTAAATCAAGTATTTCTTCATAGATCCTTGCCATTCACTGTATTAAGCCTGCAGAGTCTGCCAAGGCTCATTCTTTAGTTTGGGGCCACTCCATCATTTTGGGAATTCTGCTTATCTTTGTGGAGACTAGTTATTACAGCACAGGATTTTGTACCTAAAACCATTCATGATATCCTCTGCAACAGCATTTTTTGTTCATTATAAATACATTTTTTTTCATAAAAGAAATATGTGGCAAAAAAAAGACATCATTATTGTTGTAATCTTTCTATTTTATTTTAATTAATGTTTTCTTTGAAATTTTACACTTTTTATCAAGTTCATTTTTTAAGACCTTGCTTTTTCCTTATCTACTTAA
This sequence comes from Eudromia elegans, assembly GCA_003342815.1. Classification (NCBI taxonomy): domain Eukaryota; kingdom Metazoa; phylum Chordata; class Aves; order Tinamiformes; family Tinamidae; genus Eudromia; species Eudromia elegans. The sequence continues at coordinate 1,879,452 of PTEX01000148.1, read as the reverse complement.
TGAAGTTCACCATATAATAAGAAAATGTGACTTCTGGTGATGAAAAATGTTTTAAAAAGAAATTATTTTGTTACAAATATCTATTAAAAGGGACATGAATATCGACACACAAAAAATACCAATATAAACCATGAAAAATGGATACAACTTCAAAATATTGTTCTCTCTTTCTACAGTCTCTTTCAACTTCTTGGGTTTTCTTTTTTAGCAGCTTCTTTGTCTTTTTGTTTTAGTATCAGAATGAAATGAGGGATGATGAATAGCAAAATAAATGAAGAAAGGCTCTTCATGTATGAGACTTCATAAACCTCACCTATTTTGTTGTCTATTTTGTCTTTACTGTATTGGTTCAATACAAACATGAAACTTAAGCTTCTGAAGGTCATGAAATAGCATAACCAGTAAGATATACAACTTCCTTTCTTGAAGATAATGGAAAAGTGACCCTTAAGAGATCTCCTTCTAACATAGCTGCAATGAAAAACACCTATCAACAATAGACAAAAGAGTCAGTTCCTGCTTTATGGAGCTGCACTGTGGCACATGGGTAGAGCCATAGGAGATGTTGCTGTTTCCAAAGCAAAAACAACACATAGACCAACCAGATTTGAAACACATTCACATTCCTGGCTGATACACTTCACCCTTGCGTTATTATTTTTACTGAAAATCTTGTCCTTCTTGGTAGTATTGTCTTTCATCAGAATGTGGCACTGGAAAAAGTCTTTGCCCAAGATCTGACAAAAGGAAGGTGAAGGGATCCTCTCTTAATACCACATATGGGTGTTATTGTAACCACTCCACCCTTCAGAATCAGCCTGTTCCTTGCAGGTCTCTAGTTTAGGCATTCTTTCCTCTCAGATTTGCTTAACTGATGTAATTTAATAATATCACAGCTTGAGTTGGCCTCAAGCCTATTTAGCTTATGACATCCAATAGGATTGCAGCTGGAAGTGCCCCAGGAGATCTAATGGGATCTCATCTTGAGACGATTTGGCTATAGATACAACAATCTTCTTCTGAAAATGTGCATAAAACAGAGCATACCCTAAAACGATTTTTTCCCCTTAGCTTCCAGAGAATATCTGAATACATCATTCTCACTTTCTCTCCCACCATATCCACATGCACTCCTTCAGACAAGGAAATAAAATTGTCAATGGACTACAGGATTCCCATCAGGTTTATAATCCAGGGCAGTGAATCAAAGGATCTAGAGAAATAGAAAGGATACTGACAGTTTATCTTGCCTTTTAGTTTCTATAACCTTTATAAGCCACTTTTGTGGGGTGAGATCAAGCTCCCCTTTGGAAAAAAAAAAATTGCAAAATTGCATCTCAGATCTGTCCTGGTAATTGGATCAAAAGTAACTACTGGTACTCTTGTGTCTAACAGACATTTTATTGATTTCTTTCTGTAGTAATAGTAGTATAAAAAGTGAGGTAAAATTATTTAAACATGCATATTACTTTATTTTATAGCAAGGCTGCCTAGAACTCCTCACCAAAGGCTGGGACTCCATTCTGCAAAAGAACAATGTACAAACAGAACAAAAAGTATTGCCCTGATTCAGTGACCAGATTTTGCTCTCCAGATGAGCTCAGAGGAATTCAGAATGCTTCCTCCTACTCAATGCACCAAATGAATATTCTTGATTTCCTAAAAACTTCAGATTATTCTGATTCATTAGTTTCAAATAGAAAGTCTCAAAGTCTTCTTGAAGAATCCATATTAAAAAAAATATTTTAAGACTCTTGTCTCACATAGAAAACTGACATATAGAAATTCTGACTGGTTGGCTGCTGTCAGCTAGGGAACTTTCTTCAGATTAGCTTGTTTTCTACCATAAAGTAAAATACCTTCTCAGCACTTGGAACTCAGATAAAGTTCATGGAAATCAGGTCAAAAAGACTATCCTTGTCCCTTTATCTAAAGTAGTGTTCTTCAACCTTTTCAGGTTACTGACCCACCTTATTCAAAGTAAAAATTTTCTCTGACCCTCTTACATTAACTATGAAAATAGGCGTACATAATGTATTTATGATAACAATGATATGCCTGTATAATTTAGTGGTGTGCATGTTTCAAAAGGTCGATGGAGAACACTTGACCTTGAAGAGGAAAGGGTGTGTACAGAAGATTTTTCTTTGCCTTTAGCAATATAAAAATTTTCACTGCCTCATAATGACATCACTTACCTTCCACGACTGTTATGTCACAACCCAAGAGGTAGGAAGCAACATACAAAGTGGTCAGAAAGCATTCCTCAGGAGTACAACATGCAATATTTGGGAAATGGTTTTCTTGTTCTGACAAATCTGAGATACTCAAAATCAGTTTCAGTTGTGAAAATTTTTTTTCCATCTTCCTTTGTTCTCTAGCCATACACTACTTTATGTGTAGATCACAACCACTATCTGAACAACACTCTTAAACCATGTTGTGAGGAAAGGCGAGAAAGGATTTAGCGAATGTATTTTGGGCACAAGGTGATTAGATCAGCTTAGAGGAGCCAAGAGGAGGAAGGGTATTTAGATACAAGCCTTATCATTACCCTAAACCCCATATCTCTCTAACCCTATCAGTACGTTTTAAAGCCTCTAAATTGACCACAAGAGACTGTTAAATCCTTCCCTGAAAGTTCTGATAAATACATATATATTAGGCCTGTCATATTCCTGCCCTATATATCATGTATTTCATTTCTGCTTGAATGTATGTACAAAGAAATTTTATCAAAATCAGACTGAATTCTTGTTTCTGATGTCCAGCTTTTCCAAATTGCTGTTCTGTCTTTACTGAGAAAGACAAGATGTCTGCAGTTAGACCATTTCTAGACAATTGCTAATTTCTAGACCATTTCCCAGATGAGAAGGGTGAGATAGCTGATTTAGTATGCGCTGTACCTTTACTTTGCCAAGGTGGTCCAAGTGGATTAGGTACCTCAGCTTCCTCTTGCATACATACAGCCCAGGAAGAGCCATAGTCAGCTAGATTTTCAAAAAATAAATAAATAAAGGAAAGAAGTATCTTAGCAGAATGGTAATTTTGAAGGCTAAAGATATTCAGAGGTTGATTTATGTCTTCTAACTTAAGCATTCATAATGTAGGTGTTGATGTCTCAGTTAAGCTCCCCAGGCTCTTTTGAGGTGTGATACATGTCAGCTAAAGTACACAGCTAAAGTAGATCAGATGAATCGCTCCCTAAAAGTACTCAGCACCCGTGTTAACTAAAAAGAGTGACTACAGAGCCTGGGGTGATGAGCTCAGACGTAGAGGTCTGCGGTGTAGATGTCTGAAGTTAGATGAGATGAAACCCATACTGAGTTTGCCTACGAGAAAATATGGTTCAACTTCCAGCTCTGCTACTGACTTCCTGCCTTCAGATGCCAGTAAAAATGTCACCTGCGGAAAATAACAGTTGAATTTCATCCCTCTTAATGTCTTGCATAGCAATGAAGGCTGCTGGAGTGGCCAGGACGAGGGTGGTCTGAGGATCACTTGCACTGGAGCCGCATGAGTTCTTGAAGCGTATTGTTTGAAAAATGATGGTGCATAAGTTAGCAAGACTCCAGGGCAGTAGCTTACCCTRTGTTAGCATAGCTGACGTGCTGACAGTTTATATGGAATTTATGTGCCCATTTACTCTGCTTTTTATGGGAAAACATGTTGTTACCTTACAGCTGCCACCTCACATGAGACTTATCCTGCCTCAGAGCTACAGAGCACCTTCCTCAAGGAAATATACATACATCAAGAGGTTATGTATTTTTTAACAATACAGTAAGGGAGAAAATAATAAAATGTGCATCATACCACACACTGGTGGTTTTAAATTTTTCTATATAACTTATTTAGTAGGTTTAACTTATTCCATAATCGTTTGCAACTGTTCCTTTCCTTCTCACATCATGAAAGGAGATAAAGAGGTGAGAGTAAGGAAAAATTTTCAGTGGGGGAAAGGAATAGGATGAGAATGTGTAGAGGTTCTATGATAATACTGAAATAACAGGAATCAATGCACAAAGTCTAGGTTATAAAGGAAACACTACAACTTTGACAATGAGAGTATATCAAATGGCAACTGAGATAGAAGACTTGGTTTAGTGACATATGAGTTATAAACCAGTGTTTATATTGAGGGGGGAAAAAAAAAAAAGAGTACTGAAAAGATAAAGAAATAATCCTACACCATTGCAAAATTATCTTACTGAAATCCTTCCTTATTCATCCCCTGTCCCTGCCTGGAAACTCTGTTTTCTTATTTCAGCAAGCAACTAAAAGATAGATTCCTGAATGTCCCATCTGTAAATTCTCAAAAATTGTTTTTTTTCTTCATCCTACAGTGGTGCCAAGTAGGCTTAAAACCTCTTTTAGTAATGATACAGGCAGTTCCTAGTCACCAAACTCGATATGAGGAATAACAACAACAGCAACAACAACAAAAACACTACTGTGGGTGCAGGCCAACTCTCTTGAATTTATGTTGGTGAAATTGAAACCCTTGCTGTAATCTAGTATTAATCCCAGTGAAACCTTTACCTTTTTGTAGCGGTTGAACCAACGGTTCATTTACCTGAGACTTGGAAATGAAAATGTATCTTCCTATCTCTTCCACAATTTCACAGGATGAGAAGTCAAGAGTAAATTTTATGATTTTACACTTACTGTACACTAAAATATCTTTCAATTCAGTTAAGATAGAGAAGCCAGGATCTATATTGGTACAGAAGCCTTTTATATGAAAATTGATAGACCTGGCTAGTAGTTTCCCTTTCTTTTTCTCTATCTTAACATGAGCTCAGAGCTGTGCTAGTAGTTACGCCTAACTAAGTTCAGGTTGATAAAAGTGGAGATATAAAGCCAAGTTACATATCTGGGTCTGAAAGTGGCAGTGGTTACTAGTTACCTGCTCAGCACACAGCTGCTCTACCTGTAACAGCACTAGGCTTTTCTGGAGAAAATGGTCGCCCTTTGGTCACTGCTACTGACAGAAATGTTGAGTTTTAAGGGCTCACATCCACACCAGTTGGACTTGCAAGGACAGAAAATCATCAGCCYTTACTCTAATCTGAAAATAGAGAGCACAGAAAATTCATACACCCCTGGACACGATTCATTTTCTGAGAACAGCAAAAATCTACGAAAGTTTCAAAAAAGGGGAGAGAAAAAAAAAAGAAAGAAAGAAAAAGAAAAGAAAATGTTGGGAGGATGACATTGTGACTATTTCAAGGTAGCTCCAGCTGTGCCCATGTCTCTGCCTAGGTGCTCATCGTCCTTTAGCCCTTAGGATTATATTGCTCTGAAAAACATTCACTTTACCAAGAAAAATTTGGAAAGAATTTTGGAAAGGCTTTTTTTTCTCCCTCTGTGGTAAAGATCATGTTCTCCCACCTTCTAATGCTCCTCTTTTTTTCTATACTCCCCGCCACCTCCCCAGTAGGATTTTCTAGTATGTGATCCGGTCTCTGTTTCTCCAGAGAACAGAACTCTTGCTGACAGTATACATACTTCTCTGCTGTCACTATCGTAGGTGTTTTCTGAGCTGAGCATTTTAGGATTTAGGACTTTGTCCTATGCTCAGTTCTGGAGGGCAACCAAAAAGACAGATGACAGACTGAGAGCAGCCATGCGAGGTGTAAATATAACCTATGTTAATATATAGCCTATTTCACACAAATACCTTTATTTGTCTTCTTCTGCTTGCAGCAACTGAGTTGATTTTGCAGGTGAAACAGCAGGGGTGTTCTATTTTTTCTTTCTTTTCTTTATTCCTTTTTTTTTTCTGTTTGCTTTTTTTTTCTTCCTTTTTAATATTATTGTTTTTAAATGCAGAGGTTTCCTAGTTCTAACCATATTCTCAGAACAACCAGGTGGTAAATCATAAAGGACTCTAACATGCCTCTCATTTTTCATAGCATTTTGAAAGCCTCTCATCTGGAGAATGCAAGAGAACTTGGATACAACAAGGAACAAGGATATTTAGACCCAGAATTAACTTATTCCTTATCCAGACTGGGGAACAGCTACATAGAATCTAATTCCTGGGACCAAAACCAGCTTCACCAAGTTCATTGATGGGAGTGCTGAGAATCAACTTTTTTCAGGGAAAGTAAGTATTCTGGCTATTAGAGTCCCCTAAATCAATATAAATAAGGAGGGATACTGTTGTTGATGGAGATAGAGCAGGTAAGRTTCTTCAGACCAAAACCCCCCATAAAACTCTGAAGCATAAAAGTGAAGCAGAAACGCAGGACAAAACGGAGCAAAGACAGGTAAAAGAGATATTACTACAGGTAGTAACAAGAACCATAAGGAAAAGGGAAAGAAAGAAGACGAGACTGCATTTTAAATCTATATTTATATTCTTGACCTTCACCCCTTGCCTGCTGAGTGTGGCCACTTCCTTTCAGCTTCAGGAAAAGGTGATTTTTCACCACCACCCCCTTTTCTCCCAATTTGTAAAGCTTTTTCTTGTCAGCTTAATGGTACAAGGACTTTTCTTCATCTCARGACTCAAGTAATGAAGTACCACTGATGTTTGTCCTGCAGGTCAGAAATTCATTACGAACCTTCCCAACACCGGATGAATTTTGCCATTCAGCCTCTAGTCACCTATTAATTATATAGCCCTTCCCTCTCACAACAACTCTTGCTGCAGGAGTGTCCTGACATCCATTTCACAGAGGAAGCTTAAGCACAGAGAGATTAAATGTCTTATCTAAAGCCAAAAGTTGAGCGTGCGTGTGACACATCTCTGCCCGGCCCACAGGTCCTGAGATTTGTCATCCTTTGCCTTACACGRGTGTCCATTAGCACTCCACTAACCAACAGACCAGGATAGATAAATCAAAAAGGCAGTGCAATTCTGTCACTTCCCTCTCTCTGCCTTGGCAGGGGCCCAGCACAGTATCTACATAGAAAGCAAGCAAAAGCACTGACAGCAGCACCTTCTGAACTCAAACCAAGCACTTTGGATACGCATGGAGGATACTGTGGGAGGTCCCACTCTTTAAATGTGCAAGAATCAGGATCCAAGCCACGTAACTACTGTTGATAAAAGAATCAGGACCTACCTTTKCAGGGCATCTGTATTGCTCCCCACTTCTATATGGTTGAGTCAGAATGTCAGAGAAAGGAGGTAATACAGGACTGGTGAAGAACATCAGTCTGTACAAGTCAGGTTTATTTTGTTTTTCCTGAGGGGAAAAAAAAAAGAAAAGGAGCAAGAAGAAGGTCCTACATGTTGCCAGAAGACTACTTACATAAGAGCAGATTCGTTTTACCTCACGGGAAATTGAATTTGGAAGATTCGYAACACCTGAGGGAGACACCAAGGAAATAGAAGAGCAGCTCCTGGTCTGGGATGGTCTATATGAGGAAGTGGAGGCTTAGACTAACATTCTTCAGGAGCATCATACAGAGCTTAAAACAGAGTCTTAAAATGAGTCACAGTGGTGGAGCAGATTCACCCGAAATTCAAGACTTCCAGTGCTTTTTTGTCATGGAGTGGCAAGGAATCATTTACTTTCCATTTAAGCTGGGAGCAGAAATTTTCCATTTAAAGAGATCAAAGTTTAAATGGAGCTGTATGCATACTGCAAAATACATGTGTGCTTTCATTAACTTTCCTAGCATAAATGAGATTCTCCAATGAAGAAAGCAATAATAAAATAGCTTGGTTTAAAGTTTGTTGTTGTTCTTGKTTTATTTAGCCTATGGGATGCAACATATCACACAAGAGTCTTTTTAATCAACGTGTACCCAAAATTGCCAATGTTAAAACAAAACCATTTGTGAGAAAAGCATGAAGAAGATTGAGTCATCCGTAAAATTTCCCAAATGACTCATTTTTAACTCCTTCAAACTCTTGATTGGAATCTCTTGCAACTTTCCAGACAGTTAAATCTGCACCCTAAGATTAAGCGATCTGATCTTCATTAAGTATGACCTGAATTTTGAAAAAAATATAGTAATTTAAAATATTTAAAATATCCTTTTTTTTTCTCACATAGGAATACATACCACTGAAAATCTGACTCATTTAAGTAGACTTGACTATTTGCCTTGAAAAGAAAGCAAAATCCGTAACCTCTTTTCAAATTTATGTCTAAAGCTTCTTATACTTAAAAAACTKTTTTTTTCTTTTTACTGGAAACKGAATTGAATCTTTACTTGGAGGCTATAGCAACATTCTTAGTTCACAGATGTTATCTTGTCATTTCCTCATCTGTGTCTGTCCCAGTCTTACTTGTTAAATTCATTCTCTAGCCCATTTGTGAAGGGGCTGCCTTTTATTCCCCGTTGTACACTTCCTGGACTGGAGCTGTGACTTATGAATAGAGCCCATAGATGCAAAAAGCAATCAACACTYCTAATGCTATAATGGTAAGGGTGATAATACTTTTCTAAAAGGAGCAATTTATATATGAGGTTAACCAAAAAATGAAAGACTGAATCCTGGCCAACMTGGATTATAAATAGACCATGATGACCTGTTTGCTCAAGATAATTAGTCACYGCACGATATGTGTTACAGGAGCTAGTATTTCCTGTAGAACAGGGGAAAAATGGCTATCTTAATGCCAGCAGGAGTTGTGTTATGTTTTCAGAGATCTCCAACGTTTAAAGAAACTTAAAGAATAATCCATGCTGAGTCCTTGAACATTAATGGACATTTTATGATCGTTGGAGTCATAATATAATATATTCTTTGTTCAATAACTTGGGAGAAAGCAATCAATGTATGGACACTACCGAATCCTGGAGCCAGGGTTCCCCAGGGGGCCTTTGGCTTTTTCTGTAATGGGCTGTGTTGTTTTCAGTGCTGCAGTGGCATCGTTTAACTTAACATGACACTTCCTTCACTCATCTAGTGCAAGGAAGCTTGCCAGTCAAGAGAAGAAACATTAAACAGAATAAAACTAGAAGAGTTAAGATGAAAAGTGTTTCCCAAAGGCACAAGGAAAGGTTTCTGAGAATACAGGAAACTAAGGTTTAGGGGGATAGTTGGCCTGTAGCCTGATTAAAATGAAGAAAACAAAATGCAAGGAAAACAGAATAAAAGACAAAACAMGTTCAAACCTTATCTGCATAAAGCTCTATTTGCACTTCTCAGGCAAGAGAAAACAAGTAAGAGTTGCTTTGCTTTTTCTGGACCTTCCAACCAGTACAAAAAACAGATTAGGAATTTAAACTCCCTTTCAGCCTCAATCTCTTGTGAAGTGATTGCAGAAAAGAAGACATCAGAGGAAGATGAGAAGAGGTCAGGGCAAAATATATACACAGTATGAGTAAGAAACTTATTCTCCTGAAACTAGTTAATTCATCTTCACTGTCTGCAGTCTATAAGGAATACATTAGAGAATGGGATTGGAACAATTTATCAATACCAGAAGTTAAAGAACTCTCAATTGGCAGATACTCAAGGAGTGAGATGATTTGGTCTGTGCAATTAATTTTCAAATGATGGTTATGAAGGCTGTGGGACTTAGCATCAGTAATTTGCATTTCAATAAACACCAGTTCAGAAATTCTTAAGTGTTGCTGGAGAGCAATTGATGGCTTAACAAACTTTATTAATTTTCAGTCAAATGTTTAGCGTGGTTCCACTCTGAAATAGGATATGGATCAGTGCTTACTTGGAAATGGTCAAAACTAAAAATATTGACTTCATATAATTACAAAAGCTCGCAAATGTGTCCGAAGACTATTTGATAGTCTGCTTCTGAATCTGTTGTCCCTGGTTATTTTAAAGAGGACTCTAATCATTATTGTCTCATGACTTTCTTTAGATGGATACTTCTTAGACATTTCCATATATTTTCCTTTTGCTTATCTTCAGATATGTATCTATTATAAATTATTGATGTGTGAGCTTGTTAGCTGTGCACCAACCACACGTGCACACTTCCATCAACATAAGGCACCTGCTCCAGCCTTTAAGTCATATGTCCATAAATGCCACATTTGGACACTTTCCAGCCTGCATGTTTTCATTGTAAGATATCCTTTACGGCTAAAGCAAACGACAACTGTACAGATTAGCCCATAGGAATCACCTATAGATATGAATGTCTTTTTGATAGGTTGCAGGCATCTTGTTCATTACTCTGTTGTGTGGCCCCTTGTTCCTTAAAATCCGTATAGCTTCAGCTGCACAGATGATGAAGGCAGACTTCTTGTTTCTCTGCAAAACCTGTGGGCCATTTCTTTCAGGTCTATGTATGTGTTGTTACTCTGTGTATCTACATGGCCAATCTTGACCTTGAAACACAGAGATTAATCCCATAGGTAAAACTCAAGAACCCCAGTTCCATTTCTGTAGKATATAATTTTTCTCTGGCTGCTTTGATATTACATTTTTCAGCTCACGTTTATATGCCAGAAGCAATTAAGCAAGCATTTGTTTCATACATGGTACCCATAAAATCTCTAGCATCACTGAACTGCATTATTATTTCCCCCAGGAAACAATTCTTGAAAAATATACAAATGAAAACCACAATCTATATATTTACATTATTTATAAGTTCTCAAGGATTATTTCCCTGTACTAAAAATAATGGAAATATTGCTACATAGGAAATCTGGGAAACTTTTTTTTTCTTTCTTCCAATTTCTGCAAAAAAGAAACCACTCTCTAATAACAAACAACTATAAGCTGTGTATTGGTGGAGTGGGGAAACATAATGGTTCTTTCATTTTTTTACATTTTTTTCCACCTATGGAGTAAGATTTACTTTTGATCATATTTAGTAAATATAAAGTTGCATTTTCCACAAATTTCAACTCTTAACATGAAAATTTTTTTAACAAAGCTGACCCTCACTATATGAACTGATTTTTTGTTTGTTTGTTTTAAATAAGATATTAAATACTTTGGTGAAAAGAGAAGAGATGAGAGGGAATGAATATGAAAATACATAATGACATGTACAAATATAGCTCATGCATAAACAAGTATATATGCATATATATATGCACAAACAAGTTTATGTGCATGCTATGTTGAAAGTCTCAACTCATATATATATGAAGTATATATAAATGCATATACTGAGATGTCAGCTGTTTTTTTATTTGGAATGAAGATTTCATCTCAATATAATCAAAGTGAAACTTAAAGTAATGATGCTCCTTTTTATTCAGAAAATATATATAAACATTTATTCTTTGTTCTATACTGCAGAGGTTCATGAGAACCAAAGTACGAGTCTGCTGTTGCAAGCTGCCTTAAAGCCACAATATAAAAAAATCCTAATAGACAAACTGAAAATTAGAATTCCATTTTTTTTTGTCCTCTTTACTGAATGCAATTTCACTGGTAGGTATTCAGCTTCATATTCATGTTGAGCTCAGTGAGAAGAGGACCAGGACACCAGACAGACAGATTACAATTTTGCCTTATGGCGTGCACGGTGCAGAGGACCGTCATTGAGAGAGGAGCTTTCCTGATGGTGGACAGGTACTGCCAGCTCCTTTTGGAGGATATACRGAGGTAGTGTGTTTTAGACAAAACTCACAGCATCATAAATGGTCATAATCCACTGCCATTGCATGAAAATGAGAAAAYGTGCAGGAATTATACTGCAGAATTATTCATTTGACCTAAATAAGGGACAAGAGAGAGGGACAGCTATGAAAAGGCAGAAAGCAGGACTGGGCAACACAGAAGATATGGGGACACGACTGCATCCTCATCTGGCAGGTCATAGCCAGCTACCCAGGAGGACCACAAGGTAGGTCACAGCCAGCTGTGTGGTACCCAGGAGCATCACAAGGAACGACTTCAGCACAGATATATAAAGTGGAACCTGACGGTGGACATGCAACACGAGTGATTCCAAAATAATTTATGTCCTTAACATTGCTTGGTATTTCACATGGGGTTTGTTCTGTTATACTGTATATAAACTTTCTTGAGTATTGTAATCCACGGTTATTAAATGCTTGCTTTGAATCAGGAAGCTCTCTTTAAAAAACAAGTAGCAACTATTAGCAGTTACCTTTCCATGACCGCACGCTGTGCTAAGGCTCAACTCCAGAAGCTACTTTGGAAAGGCAAAGTCTTGTCCTATGCTTCCACAGTGCATTACACCAGGGCAGGAGGAAGAGAAGAGTAAGCAGACACACTGTCTTAGTGCTGCCTGGGCCTGCCGTGATCCCTACATCCATGAAGGGATGATAAATGCTTGCAAATAATTTSCTATAAATAAGAGGTACTGCAGCTCTTTTCAAACCATGCAACTCAGATAATGCTTGGATTCTCCCGTCACACCATTTTTAACAAGATAGAGAAGCAATCTTATCTAAACGGAGTGTTAAATTTTCAGACTCCGCCTTCCACACAAGAACYGTCTAGCTCAAAAAGTCCATCTTTTTTTTTTCCCCCTCTTTCCTGGGGGTGCTGCCATCCTGAACGAATGAGGCAGAAGGAAATAACTGGCTTGATCATGTCAGGCAGTGAGTAATGCTGATGTCAGACACTGGCCCCGAAACATGCTGAAATTGTAAGTCTCGGTGGTTTTCTGGTTTGAAATGCTGAGTAGAGGGATAGTGGATTATGTAGCTGAAGAACTGCTGAAAACGAGTTGTCTTCGTTGTGTCAAAATCTCCTCTATGATGAGCCTGGAAACCTCATCATGAGTCTCAAGAAAGCCATTTCTTATGCTAATTATTTCCCTCAACTGTGCATCCAATTTAATGTRTCATTTGAGATTCAGATACTCTGCACATGCACAAGATTTGAATAACTGATTGAATATACACAGAGGGTCATAGATACTTGCTCCTTTAATTTTTTTTTTCTGGCTGTTTTACCAACTCATTATGAAATAAATTGTTTCACATATCAGTTAGAAAAATTCAAAATACCTGACGGTCTGCGTCAAAACTGTCCTAGACAACTAAGACCCATCTCTAATAGCCTGTATGAGTCTTCTCTTCACTCTCAAGATATGCCTTGTTTCAGAATGAAGTGTTCAGTGCACTGCTAATCAAATTAAGAAAGTTAAAACCCACGAAAGTAAAGTTTGMTAGTGCTGACCAACCTTTCCTATTTCAATGTTCTTTACTCTTAGGTTCCACAAAGATGCCCAATTCTACAGAATCATATTAGCTCTGTGGAAATGGAAACATACTAAAATTGTTCTAAAAGTTCTATCTAACCCAATCCCCACCACAGGGCCCAGGGGGAAAAAAAAAAAAAAATATGTGAACTTGTTTATCAGGTAGAAAATCTGAAATACCAAATTCTTTTAATTTTCTTTTTTTCCTATGTAGTTACTGGGCTAAATATTAATCTTGTCCACACTTTGTCTACATTTCCTTGTCCACATTTTCCATTTCTTGTAAAAAATATTATAATTATATGTTCTCTTTAAGTTAGAAGTCTACATTATAGTTAAGAATTCTAAGAATGTCTTTGCTATTTCAATGTGCTATAAAGATCCCCAAACTAACATATACTAAAAGTTAGACYGTAAGTATCACCAGGAACTAGGTTTGCACAGTAATTGCCCATTTCTCTGTAAAGTAAGTTCGTGAAGAGAACTGACCTTCCACATTTGCATAGCACATAAAACCTGTAAACTTCTCTAACTTTGTATCRCATTCAGTTCACTTGTCATCTTTTGTATTTGTTGTCATCCCTACTAGCAAAACCATGGTGAGATGGAGGTGTAATCTCCCCAGTATAGCTCTAAATCAGACTCTCAATGCAAGATAACAAGTTAATGCAAAATACTTTTAACAGCAACTGTTTATTGAGACCTAATTTGGTACTGCTTAGGGTATAGGGGCTAAAACTGCTAATGACATAGGTGGTTTTAATCCCTTATTTATATCTATTCAGAAACATCAGATAGGGACCTGCAATAACAGTGAACCCATTGGTATTCAGAGATGTAGAGGCAGTTTGCACCAGAGAACCATCTCACTCCTAGAGTGATTTAGTTAAATTTTACCCAATAAACAGTAGAGCAATAACAAAAAAAAGGAAAGTAGAGTCAACAAGTTGTCAGCGGCAACTGATATTGAGGCATCACTCACCCTTTCCMTGTGGGAATCTGGAGCCCAAGGAAGAGCTTCAGTTATGACTGGGCAGAGCGGCAGCACMAGCAACTGACTTTCAGAGTAATTATTGCTGTTAAACTGAAGTGAGCCTTAAACATTTCATTCAGATCGATTTATCCAAAAGTGTTTAAGACTCAGCCAAGTTTACTACTGGTGTGGTCACGGGACACTTTACAGTTTATCACAATGTTTCATCAGTTGCAGTGGGACAAGAACAGAGGTGAAATGCAGAGGAGGCAAAAAAAACCCTGTTGGGTGATTTTTTTCATTATTGTTGTTGATATTTCCATCCGTGAAGCTACTTTTGTGCTTGACAAGAGATGGAAGAGGCTGGAGAGAATGAAGGGTATAAGGGCAAATTAACCGTTGATGCTGTTGAASAGCTATTCTCCAGTGTGAGGGTGAAAGTTTATGAAAGATTTTAAATCTTTCTTACTGATTTTGAATCTTCTCTTTCTTTTTTTCTTTTTTTTTCTTTTTCCTCAGCCCTGACTCCAAAGACAGCAATAAGCCTGTCAAAGAAGGAATTAATTAAGCAAATCAATCAGTCAGTTTTATTAAGGAATTACAAAGCCCATGTGCAGCATTAATTATTCAGATAATGGGACATCTCTAAGCCTTTCTTTTCAATTATTGATAAGCYACTATCTATCATTCTGACTGTTTTAGTACTGATTTAGTTGTGAATGAAGCCAGGTCATTCAGCCATAGCATATGCCAGTTATGAGAGTTACTAGATGAGTAGGGGCGGGAGAGAGGGGAAGATGAGAGGTATCGTTTATTTCCATCCACAGTGATTGCAAACATTAAATATTTCAGGGCACGTGCCTTCTTCTGAGCCACAGATGAAAGGGAACCTGTCCTTCCTCKCTGGTATCATCTGGGTGATCACCTCTGTTCAATGAGGCAATACAGGCCCATTTTTTTCCCCTCTGCAATATCCATGCAACTTTTCTGTTGACTTTATGTGAGGTTATCCACTAGTTCATAAGGCCTGGAAATATGAGATGCCTTTCCATTGTCACAAGAAAGTTATCATTTTGCATCTGCTGATCAAGGTAACTGTTCTCATTTTTCTCTTTCCCAGGAATTTTGTGACAACTGCTTTAATAGAGAGCACTTCTGCAGCCCCAGACTTATTTTTCATGGCCAATTCATTAGATATAATATACAGGGAAGCATTCTCTTCTTTCCTAAGTGTGGAGCAGAAGGTATTGACCTCATAATGTTGAAGCTCAAGGAATCTCACATCTTTTTCATCTCTTAGAAGAGACAAGTACATACACAAAGTAACTAATGGAAAAAAAATAAAGGAGGGGGCTCTCAGAATAAAGGAAATTTTGATTCTCAATAAAATCATCTTATAATTGAGAAAACACCCCTTCCATTTGAATGCGGCAATGAAAGGCTTAAAGAAATTGTTGGAAAATATGCAGTCACAGTGTGCAACCATTTAAAGACATCAAGCTTCATTTGTAACTGCCTTTCAGATCAAGTAAGYGTTTCAAAACACTTCCTGTCTTTGTTGTACATGTCTAAAGACTGTCAATTTGAGAGTAGTCAGAGAAAAAACAAACAAAAAATAAAACAAAAACCCACAAGTTCTAGAAGGCACAAATTCTGGCTTATATGAAGATTGTATTGTATTGCCTGGGATAGATTTTTGGATAAGTGCAATCCTATGCAGTTTTTGCATGAATTCTTCATGACGGTGTTTGCACGGGCTGCTGGGCATCGTGCAGCATTGGGCTCCTCTTCCCCATCCGTGCTACCTCCAAAGTAGCCAGTATAACCAGTATAACCAGTATAACACCATCTGCTCCCATCTCTCTCGCAGCACCAAGACAAGAGCCATACTCCAGGGCACAAGCTTATCTGCAGCTGAGGTCAGGAAGACATTTGTTGAACTAAATAACTGGATTTGTTAAATTGACTGTGCACTTCTCTGTAAACACGAGGTTTTKGTCAGTGTGTGATACTTTTCAGGATTAGAAGTGCTAATGGACCCCTTGCAGAGCAAGGATTGCTCATTATGTCCTAGCATTTTCTTCCAGTCCTACTACCTTTGCAACTGCTAGGACAACATGGAAATTTGGCTTATTTTTAGTCCTTTCCTTTTAATCTTATGAGTCTGGGATAGACATGCAATGAGTTTTGCTGCTGTCTTGGTATAGGGTTTATTTTGCTCCTGTTCTCAGCTAGAAGTCATCACTGAGAGGTGTTAAGAACATTAATGACAAAGTTTAGATTGAGAACTCTTTCTTACTTCAAAAAAGTCAGCATTGGCACAAAACTTGACCTTGAATATAAAGATGCCATCCAAACCTGCTTCTCATTTTCATGTAGAAACCTAAAGGTGTAGTCAGTAGCCTAAAGAAATGTTGCTTAGACAGTTATAGATTCAATTTTACTAATAAGAAGCAATTAGGGTTTGGAAAAGAACTGGATGAAATCTGTGAGCTAAAAGCCGGGGGGGTTAGGGAACTAAGCTTCACAGTTTCTGGCCATTTTTATTTGTTACTATATGCAAGAAATGTGCCACTTCTTGTAACTGTGTGGCATTCTGTCTTCCAATGGTATCTATTACTCGTCCACTGACAGCTGCTTTCTGGCTGTAGCCTAAGGCTCAGCACATACTGCTATCACTTTGCCTCAACAACGCTGTCCTGCTTTGACTTCTTCTGCCAAATTGTGTGTCATATATGCTAAAATATCTCTGCAGTTAAGGAAGAAGACAAAAAAAAAAGAAAAMAAAAAAGAAGAGTAACTGTTCAGTATGGTAATGTAGAAATAACAATAACTAACATATATAGATGGACATATATACGTATGTAACTTCCTCATACTATTGTGTATGTATATATGTATAACCTCTGCATAATATTATAACTAACTCACTCCAGTCAGCAGCTCGCTCAGGAGTAATCCTGAAGTGACAAGGAGCCCTCTGAACTAGCAAGGATACTCCTGTCACCTCAATTCTGTCATTTCACAAGGACATTTATCACCACTAGCCTGGCGACTTTAAACACATGTGACCATGTGTTTGTTTTACAGGAAAACAGTGGGGYATGGTGCCTGCAAACTTATTTGGGTTAATTATCTGACATAACACATGGGATCAGGAGTCTATTCTCAGTGTGGCTCAGACAACATCCATACCTGCACTAGGATTCCTTTCTTTCTTTCTTCTTCTGTTGACATGAAAATGAATAATGCCCTCACCCTGGGATTTGAGAAGTGGAGGACAGGATGTATCTTCTTCTAAAGAGGAAAAAAATGGATCCAGGGAAGATCCAGATGTTTTGYTGAAAAGCAGGCCGTGCACTCAGTCTAGGCTGTGTGCTCTGCTATGGCTGCCCTGCCTTCGGACAAAATGCACTGGGAAAAGGGATAAATCCTGTGCAACGTGGAGGAAAGAGCAAGATTCCACTAAAAGATAATGGTGCAGAGTGATCTCCTCCCAGCAATTACAGTGCAGTATGAACAACAGCCCATGCACAACCAAAACAGAGGAGAAGCAGACAGATTCTCCGGTGATATTATCTATATGACATTTCAGAAAATATTTMATGAAATGGTCAAATCAGAAGGGTTAATGTCTCCAATTCTTGCAGTAAGAGTACTATTAACTGCCTGGAATCAAGTGCTCAAGGCTTTCTCTAGTATGAAAGATTTATATTCCCACGTTAAACTGGCTGCCTAGCAGTGTGCTGAGGTTTGGCTCAGCACTAAGCCAGATAAGAAAATCCTCATCACTTTTCTTCATTGTTCATGGWTTTACTGAAGGCCCATCTAAGTTAGTGAAATTCCTATGGAGAACAATGACTCCTATCTTTATTTATATGTAGGTTGAATTTGCTGTGTTCTAGATGCAGGATTTTGTTCATGAATGTAACTCTTCACATTCCATAATAAGATAAAAGATTTCCAGAGTTAGAGTCAGTGAAGAAAAAATATCTTCTAAAAAGTMATTTTTGATGGTCTGCTATTCAACAAATATATATAATATGATTAAAAATTAAGTGAATGAATTGAATATTTATAGCGATATCCTCCAGGTAGAACTGCCCTGATTATTGAGTTGCAAGACTGAAGCTCTAAGGAAGATCATCGCTTCCCATAGCTCACTCAGTAATCAGAGGTAACCAAGCAATAATTTCAGTCGGGCAATATCTCAGTCAGTGATTTGTGTTTGTTTAGATGCAATTCATGGTGTTGTCACATAGCATGTTCATGTCCGTGAACATTATATTAAGTTTACCCCAATATTGATAGAAGCAAAAGACATGGTTTGACCAACCACTGCAGTTCTCATTATTATTTAATGAGTCCTCATTATTATTTAATAAGTTCATTATTATTTCTTTTATAGGCAGATTTGGACATACCAGTTATATAGAAGGACCGTATTGTGCTAGGTACTTTACAAGCCTGGAATGAAAAGAAAGGATCCTGCTCCCAACGTATGAAGCCGGAGAAAGAGTAAACCTAAAGAGACCTTAGGAAAATGAGCAGCAATGAAACACTGTGAATGTGTGAATACAAYGAAACATTTACCCTGTGACAGCAAATGGGAAATCACATATGGAGGAGATCCTCAACTATGACTGTTTTAAACACTAGAGAAAAACGCTTTGTACTTGATGTGGAAAACAACAGAGAGATAGCCCAAAGAGGAAAAAGAGGAGAAATAAGTGCAGACTGTCCACCAAAGGAAGTTGGTTTAGCCCTTGTTTTGAATGAAGACRTGGGTTGTGAGACTGCATTTTCCCATCTAGATAAAATTGATGTTTCAATATTTGAGAAGTAAGATGGTGAGAATAGAAATGAGAGTTTAGTTGCGGGCAGGGTATGAAAGTGCAGGTCTCAGGGAGGTTCTGAAGAAAGAGTCTACCAGACCTGACCCACCTAGATGTTGAAGACAAGAGAAGATCTCTGAATCAAAGACACCACCTAAGTTCCCTGGCCTTGATGTGAATGGTGGCTCATGCAGACTGGCTTTGCAGAGCAGGATGCAGGAAGAGGACTCATGGCAAGAGTAACAGCAGCCACACTCACCTTCAGGAGCACAGAACGGGGTCAGAGCTTAACCTCAAGCAAATGTCCGAGAGCCAGGCTGTGGGGAGAARTAGGATAAGGATATCCAGGGAAAAAAAAATGCAGAAGCAGAATTTGTGTTTTGGATGAGCATCTCCAGAAACAGTTTTGATTACAGAATGTATCCCCAGTACACTCAAAACAGCAGATCAAAATCTTCTGTATCAGATGTGAGATCATCACTTTTCAGACCTCAGCATATTGCCATTTTAATCTTTTCTTCATATTTCATTTTTTTCTTACAAGAGGATAGCACGTTAGAAAATCATAATTCTTACTTTCTTCAATTTTCCTTTGAATTATTCTTTCTCTTCTTCTCTCTTCTAACATTTTGATCATTCTTGTTCAATCTATTTATGCAGTATCCTCTTTCGATTGTCTTGTCCAGATGATTCTCTAACAACTGGACTAATGGCCCTCTTGCTCCTTAGCAGCTGAGAGAGTTAGAGAATGAAGGGGTCAGGCCATCAGCTGCTGCAAATTGGTGCCGCACCATTGGTTTAATTGAAATGATGCCAGTTTACACCAGCCCAAGTATCTGTGCCTGAGGCCCAGTGCAGGCACAGCACAAGGAAAGCAGATCTCCAATCTGTTCACGCACCTAAATTTTGCTACCTAAAACATGCCAAGGCAAAAGTTTGTTGCCTGTATTTTTTTTTCCAAATGAAAAACATGCAGTTAAGGAAAAATGAAAGGCATTGGTTTCCAAAGATTTGGTTTCTCCTAAAGCTATCAGTATGTTTACCCTTTATATTTTTGGTGAAAAAAAGAAAAAAATGTAAATAAATATGTCATCTAGCTCATAATTTAATATAACACTATTTCTTCTGCACTTCAGTAYCCTGGTAGTAACAGTACTGTTGATTCAATTCACTTATATTTGCATAGACTGATAGATTCAGAGAGCAGCTATGTACTGGCTTTGGTAACTTGGCTCTGGGGTGCACACCTGAGAGCTTAGAACTGCAGACATCAGACTCCCCTTCCCCTCTACTGCTAGAAGGAGCAGTCAGAATTTTTGATACTGAATCCTTTGGTATTTTTCCCCTTCAATTTCTATTSAAGTGCTACCATATTACAGAACATTCAAAAAATACCCTCCAAWAACAGTAGTATCCCCTAGATTAACTAGACCACTGACCTTTCTCTTACTTGTAGCATAGACTGTGTATATTCCCAAAGAGTCAAAGAATTAACAAAATTCTGTAAGCTTATTTTATAATTATAGAGAGTTCTTTTGTTGTCTATTTTTGTTATTATTGTTTGACTAGAAAAACTACTTCCCGATGTTCAATTCAGGCCCATCTTTTTGAAAGTTTTCAGGTTTTGCCTGCAGATTGCAAGATGTTACTGACTTGGATTTTGACATTTGCATTGAGAAAGGAGAAAGGATACCACAAATTAGAGAAAAGGAGAAGAGAAAAGAGAAGAGAAAAACAATGGGGAAAAAAATATAAAATAAAAAAAGAAAGAGGGTCTGTTTCTTTCTTTTTTTTTTTTTTTTTTTTTTTTTATTTTGGCAAGAAACCTGCTATAGAAACAAATGTAGATGAGGGGGGCACTGAGCCATATAGAAGTGAGTAATTATCTCCTGTTACAGGCCTTATTATCTCTCCAAATGTTTGCTAAAAATTCTATTGGGCAACCATCTGGACCCTGAGCTTTAACAGTGGATACAGAGTTGATTGTTGCTTCAACTTTTATACAGGAAATTTTCTGTCTTTAATTCTTTCCAGTCATCCTGTGTTAAATAATGTAGTAGAATGTCTCCCAGATAGGTCTCACAGTCCTCAGAGTGAATATATTCTAGGTGGTATTCTGATATAAAATATTCTTTTAAATTTTGTTTTGTTTTGTTYTCTGTGGTTTTATTTTGTTTTACCACTAAAGGATCTGAGGACACTTTGCCATCTGTTGTAAGGGTTTGCTAATGCACCTATTTTCCCCTCTCTCCTTCTCTTTCTCTTTTTAAATTAATAGGCTTAATAATTTCCCTAATTGGTAGCCTCCCCACACATCTCAAATTATGTACAATACGTATTGCCTCAAGATTGTATCCTGGTATGAAACTTAGCACTTCCTCTCTAAGAAATACTGTCGTTGCTCTATTACTACACCTTTGAACAGCAAATATCATTTCCTTCATCCAAGTTGTGATAAATAATTCAATAAGATGTCATCAATAACTATAGACCAGTTACTGGGCTTGAAAYGTGTCTGTAGTTTGCAGTGAAGGTCATTGCTATCAATTATGCACCTATCTTCCATGGGATGTTTCAATTTAGTGTTATGATAATGAAAAATAAATGATCTTTGTTCTTACAGAGGTTCTTTCATTGGCATAGTTTTGCCAATTGCTACTCTTTGCCTTGATTTCTAGATAAGCAGAGTAAGACACTGGGTTTTAAACATCTTACCCAAAGTCTTGATWGTGCATAGCCAGAAATAGAGTCAGTTGCCTGATGTTTTGTGCTTGCGTTTGGATGTTTTCCATGAAATAATGTGGTGGTCAAGCAGTGGGGCTTCTCACAAGGACAGCCTCTGGAGATGCGACTCAGTTGCCACCATGTCCCTGATAGTTCTTGCACCATCATTCCAGAAAGGCAGTGGCCTGTGCTCATCCTGCCTGGAGCAGGACAGTTCTCCCCATTACCCTGCAGGAGCTAAGACCATTTGGTGACCACTGGTGGCTCTTAACCCTTGCCTAGAAACTGAGGAGGAGGAAACCCAAACAACGTGTATGCAGACATTTCTGTCCTCTGCTTCTTCATGAAACTGTTATAAATTGCTAGGGAATGGTAATGTTCCAGTTAACCATAACTTTCCTATTCTTCTCCCACTGTTGTCTTCTCTACTTTCTGAATTTTCAATCCCTTTTTTTTTCTTTTTTTTTGAGCCCATTTTCTCATTTTGCTTTTGGCCAGGCAGAGTCTTCTGTTGATAATGTTTCTTGGAATTGGTTGTTATTATAATATTTTCCCCTTTGAGGCTTTAGTATTTCATAAACTTGGATTATTTGAGCTTATCTGAGATCTTTGGGTTACAACATGTAAATAAAAATAACATTTCAGGAAAAGGTTAACATTTCAAAACTGGCTTTTGCTTTTTTTTTTTTCTGATCTTGTTTAGGATCAGTGTTTTGAAGCTATGGAGCATCTCTTGCTAACTTTATTTGAAGTAGATGAAAGTTTCAAAGTTATGAAGCCAGAACCAAAATCTTGTTCTGAAACCTCCAAAAAGGAAAGGGTCAGTGTAAAAGGGGAGAGGAAGATGAAGATATTTTCAGTGGAGCCTCCCAGGGGATGCAGTGAGAACGTCATTGTGAAATCTGTGAAAAAGGGAGAAAATGTATGGAGAAAAAGAAAAAGCACTCTGTGATAATAGTGCTGCATGGGAAAAGAAACCAAAGGCATGACTTAGGGACTTTTAATTTCTGTGCTTCTAAGGCTTAATTAAGATCCTTCCATCCGTCACTCTATGGAAAATGAGTGGTTCTTGTCTCCCACACCCCCTGCCCAAGCCAGTCTTGGAAACCACTAGACCAGCATTTTGCAAAAGGACTGATTACCTGCACCTGGAACAACTGGGAAAGAGCTTCAGGTGGTTCTGTTGGTGCTCACTGCTGGTCTGGCTGTGCACAAGAACCCACTTTGTAAACAGTAGCCACAGGGAGGAAAGGGAAAAGGTTTCCGAGTAGGAGCTGAAGAGACTCAGTCTACAATATAGRGGAGAGCAGAAATTGCCATAGCAGATGACAGTTTTGATCCATCTAACTCTGTCTTGCAGTAGCTAGAGTAATTAGCACCAGGAGATTCAGCCTAGGAAATACAAATATTATTTTTATTCCTTAAAGGTCTTTGGATCACAGCCCTTGCAAGCTGCTTATTCATAACTCCCACACATTTTCCTTGTTTGTTAATATCCCACTGCTTTTTATATATATATACACACACACACGCGCACACACATTATATTTATGCATATATATACATCTATATACATACTTGCCTATATATATGCATTATATTTTTTTTCATTAAAGTTCTGCTATCTCTGTCGTATCAACTGTCAGTGAGTTCCATAGATTGATGCAAAAACACTGAGGTTCAGAAAGGTGAAAGTAACACACCAACATGTGCAGGACAAGGTTTCCTCGGGTATCTTGGTGAGCATATATCTACATATATGCGTATATAACAGTCCACATGTCAAGAATGACAGAGCAGAAAGAGACCGAGCAGCCTGAGGACAGGTAACTTGTCATATGGTCACACATGCCGTGTTTGCCAAGAAGAGTGAATGCTAAGCACTTCTGGCAGCAAATAGTTTGCCTTAAAATAAGCATTATCATTTAAACTTAACCTCTCCTCAATCTCATCATTATGTGCTTGGGATTTTCTGATTGCATGCCTGCCTTTCTCAGCGCTCTCTTGCTACTGGGAAATAAAATGAATGTGCTTATTACAGGGAAAGCTTTGGAGCTCTGGCTTATTGCAAACTCAGAATCCATCCATTGATTTGTCTGATTTTTTTTTTTTCCTTCCCTCTTTCTCACTCTCTTGTCTCCCTGCATTCGATGTCCTCTTAGAAATGCAGATATGGCCTGCCCAAGGCATCAGCATAAAGGACACACGGGCTGAATGAGGAAAACTCAGCACATTTTTTTAAATGAAAAAGAACATCTGCAGTTTTGCTAGCTGGGATAAAAATGACAAGAGCTGTGTATTCTCATGCTTCAGGGCATAAACTGATCAGTACCTTGGGTCAGGTACACCCCAATCTGTCACAATTAGGAACATTCACAGTTTTAAACTTTCTATGGGAGCAGCTGGCCCGGGCGGCTGCTGCTGATGGACGCAGGAGGTTGAGTGGTCCATAGGCTGGTTGAGGTACCGCATGGATCCAGGTTCTGCTGCGACAGAGTTTCTGCAGCTAGCTTGGTGCATTCGCCCAAAATAACACTCAGGGAGAATGTCTGTTGCATTCTTCCTTCTATTTTTAAGGTAGGAATTTCCTCTCCTTTTTATTTTTATTTTTTTGATTTAAGAGAATATTTTGACTGTGGTGGTTGCTCTCAAATAGTCTCTCTTAACTTTTTGGAGCAGCTTATCCAGCATCTTTCCATTTGAATTAGCCAAGCCTAGTCTATTTTGCTCACTTTTAGCCCTAC
This sequence comes from Eudromia elegans, assembly GCA_003342815.1. Lineage (NCBI taxonomy): Eukaryota > Metazoa > Chordata > Aves > Tinamiformes > Tinamidae > Eudromia > Eudromia elegans. The sequence continues at coordinate 1,855,106 of PTEX01000148.1, read as the reverse complement.
AAACAATTCTGGAAGGATTACATTCCTGTGTCCTTTTAACTTTAGGCACATGGAATGTCAGAGAGAGGAGGGAAGAGGTGGCTGGCAAGGGTGGGGTTGCTTTGCTGGCCCTTCCTGGGTACCAGGCAAGGGCCTCTGCATGTTGCCCTCCTCCCAGATGATGCCGGCTGGCGAGCGAGGCRACGTTGAAACCGCAGTGAAATCGCATTAGTTATGCTGATAAAGTGGTGCGGCTTTCCTGGCAGTGCTCGAGGCAGCTGCTAGGCTGCGGCTGAAGACTCTATCTAGGGAAATAACTCAGCAAGTGCTGTTCAGATGGCCAGCAACCTGCTTGGGCTCCTGCTTCTCACCCACGGCTGWGTCTACCAGCTAGTGCAAAATAACATGTGCCAAGCTCAGGCACRAGGATGCCGCTTTGGAAAGCTCCTCAGGATGCCCCAAGTGCTTTCTTGACGATCTCACCATCTGCTGGCAGGAGAGGCTCTAAAACCCGAAGTGCACAGAGTCATGGCCATGTGTGAAACTCCTCTCTACAGATGTGTGCTTCACCACCAGCCTTTTGCTGGATGCTGTGTCCTTTCTTGGGGAGCAGCTTTTCCTGAGTGTGTTTTATAGGTTTTTGTTTGCTTAGATGCAGTGTTCCAAATTAAACAATGAATTCAAATGTAGAAACCACACTCTTCTGTTTCCTTTAAGGGTTTTGTTCACGTGGCTCTGGCCAAGAAAGTTCCTAGAGATTATTCTGTCCTTTAAGAAACAAACTCAAGGGAAGGTCAAAAAAAGAGTACTCAGATGTTTGTATAGATTTATTAAACATTATTTTTCTTTCATTCATGTAGAATAAGAATCTTTTTTTTTTTTTAGCACTAAGGCTGGTTTATAGAGAACTCATCTAACACACGTTGCTTTCTTGGTGCCCAGGGTGAATGGTCTTCTCCAACARTCTGAAGGAACTTGGATGAAGCAGTCTTGGGATGTCCCTGATGGGTTCCCTATCCGYTGGGCCAAGAAAACAGTTTTCCTTCTATTCTCCCTGGCTTCAATGGTTTTGTGGCTTGATCAAGCAAAGGAGARTAGGATTTTCAGTGTGTTACCTTCTTCACTTTCAGCAGCCATTTTAAGGAAAAAAAAAAAAAAACCAAACCCAAAACCTTACTCTGGTTCATCTTCCAAGGCCTGCAAATAGTGGTGGGCACTGAACAATCTCATAGGTTTTGGAGGAATAGTTTAAGAGACTCRTCTCTAATTTCTAGACAACCGTGGTGCTGAGGGGGGTGCTAAGCACATTTGCCACTCCAGGACATATTTGGGTAAAGTAAAAAGCAGAATTGCTTCTGCCAAAAAAATCTACCAGGCACTTCTGGAGCAAGCTGAGTGTGGAAATCTTCCTCCAGAATGATAAAATAATGCAAGATTTTCCTGCCCTTTCCTTTTCCCAGCTGATATGCCCTACTTGTAACCCTGTAGCCCTGTAACACTCTATTGCCAGGGCCAGTAGCAGGTCACAGGCTTTGCATTGAGTTTGCAAAGCCTTGGGAATGTGGCTTGCTCTCTCTGCTTTTTTCTTACCTGCCTACGGCTTTGTTTTACTTGGTTTAGCTGTAACTGCAATTTTACTAATGACTACATGGCTATGGCTAATTTGTTTTACTTTTGTTTGTCTCTATACGGTACCACCACAGTTTTACAGCTCTAATATAACAGAGTAGTAGAGAGAAATACAGGCCAGGGACCCTGTGGAACAGGGGAAGTTTGGGCACGACATCAGAAAAAGGACTAGGAACTCAGAAATGTGTGTATAGCAATCTTAGGTGTATTATTAAGTATATAATTATTATTGTTGAAACTTTTTCTGTGTAAAAGTCTTTTTTTCTCTTTATGTACTAATTAGATCAGGACCAATAATGAATAGACAGTTAAGATTTCAATTACACTAACAATAAACACTACGCTTTATATATAAGGTGCATTTCCTCTTTGCCCATAAGCATGATTTTGAATAAAATCTTCCTTCACATCCAGCATTTACTACAGTTTGTCACCAGCTGAGGGACCAGTTTCACAACCAGTTTAAACTGATGAAGGAGATAATAAAAAGGATGGCCCTACTCCCCTTTGCCTAGTACTCCTGGGTGGATAGTTCCTCGGCATCACTTGTGTCATTTTTCACCTTCATGTAGACCCATGGCGCCTGATACAGCTGAAAATGCCTCTTTTTGTTATGAAACCAGCATGTTATACTCAAAATCTTGTTTACTGGCAGAGTAAGAACACCTTACACATATATATATAAAATATACGTATTTATACATATGTGCATATTTAAAGTCAATAACTTATTGTTATAACTGAAATCTTAACAACCAATCTAACAATTATCATTACTCTATTATTACTCCACATCCAATTGTACACTGGGTGAGATATGTAGAGYCATGGGTACTGCAATGCTAACCTGTGCCCCATCTCTTGTTACTCCGTTTGCATCTCTTCTTTGCTCCATSCCATGTCCCTGTTTTGCCCCTTCTGTTCTCCCTGGCCTTCATTYCTCTATACGACACTGTCATGTGAGAGCTGCAAATATCTCATTCTGCAAAGAAATAACTATGTGTTGCTGCAACCTGCACAGAGAGCTGGTAGCACCGTACAGCAATGAGCAAAGTAAAACAAATTAGCCATARCCATCTGGTCACTGTAAAGTTGCAGCTAGAGCTACACCAAGGAAAACAAAGCTGCAGGCGGGTCAGGAGAAACATCAGACCCARCAAGCTTGACAAGCCTCGTTCCCGAGACCTTACAGACACATTTCAACWCTTAAGGCCTGCCGTTAGCAATGGGAATACTGTGTTACAGGGCCACAGATTTAAAGCTGCCTTCATTTCTCATGCACAGGGTCAGAAGCTCAAGTATTAGCCCCTACATACCAATACTGAAATCTTGGAGTGGCARCTATACTTCAGGTATCCTTAAGCCAACTGCAAAATTTTAGCTACCATATAGAAATATAATAAATTTGGGTGCCAGCAGAGGGCAAAGGCAAAGAATCAGGATGAGTGGGGGAAGGATTTACTTCTGTGGGCTTTGTCCTTTTCTGCACCCTGGGTTGGTTGTACACTGTCTGTTATTCTCTTTTCCCAAAGATTTCAGTTACCCACTCAGGGAGGAGAGAGATGCAATCCCTAGTTATCCARTCGAGACATGCAGGATTTGGGGAGAAAACACATTTTAAAGAGCAGTAAAGAGGAAGCAGCCAAAGTGAATAACACACCAGCTATCCAGAGGCTGCAATTTATCTATGTAAACTTGTTGGTAAATGGGGTAAATGTTTATGCATAACTATCACATTCAGAGCMATTAGAAGTAGTTTAGGAACAAAAGCTAAATCCTCTGAGTGATTTATTCCCTGGGAAAAATAAAGATTTCTCTCGGTTGCTCTCTGGAGTCTCCCTTGGTGGGACATTTCCCAAAGAGGCCATGGGTGAAGAGCAAGTGCCAGGCAGCAGAGAGCCACCCTTGGCGGCAGGAGAAACCAGTCCAGCAGAGAGAAGAGTAAATAATAAATAAATAACAGCAAAAAAAAGAGAAAAGAGTAAAAGTCAAAGAAGTGAAGAGGATTGGAGAAGATAGAGCTTGAAAAACAATATGTAATTTCTCTTTGATTGACAAGTACTAGCAAGGCTTGACCTCCACAGCCGGAGCACAAAAGGAAAAACTACTCCTGTTCTTTATTCCTTCATCTGCTGAAGATCAGCCGAACACTGCSTTTTATTCTCTCTTTTTGTATTATTTTCCAGCTCTCGTTGGCTCTTTTCTGGGCTGGTTGGTGTATTTCTGCTCATATTAGCATTTCAGGTGTGACCTACCCCACTTCCCAGGAGAAACCTACAGATGGCAAAGGGACAGCAGCAAACAAACTTTGGAAGTTAAGGAGCTGATGCAGGGAGGCAAGGCTCACGAGAGGAAGGATTTTAGCTCAGCATTGTGGAAAGATGCCCTAATTTTCAAAGCTGATTGGTTCTCCTACTGTAATTTATTTACCAKCTCACAGCCAAATGCGCACATGGAAACATGCAGAGAAACTTTACTTTTCTCCATAGTTTAATCTTATTGTAATAAATACCTTTCAAATTCTACTGACCAAGAGCAGTTTGGGTAAGTATCTTCCTGACTGCAGCTGCTGGCAGAAGAATTATTCTTCCCTCAGTACAACTGAAGCAGTTTTATCATTGATTTAAATGCATTGATTTTTTTTTTCTCTTTGTATAACAGGTGCTTAATTTCAGTTGGATTTTTCAGGTTTTGAGTATGGACAAGGAAACAACAATAAAGTTTCCCCATTCCTGACAGTTTCTTTAGGGAGTATTTTCTCCCCTTCTACAAGCAGAAAGGTGGTTATTTTCCTTTACTCAAGCCTTCCTGAATGCAAAGCCAGTCTGGACKACACAAAAAGGAAAAAAAAAGGAAAAGAAGGAAAAAAGAAAAAGAATTCTCCTGTCTAAGTGGCATTTCTTCCCAATCAGGCTATTGAAATGCACCTCGCACCCTCACCAAAGGAGAACTCTGAAGAGTGATGAATAGGGCTTGATTTTGCAGGGCAAAGGAGTAATTGAGTCCCAGTCATTCCCAACTTGCTTGTTTTGCAATGGGGATGTTACTGGCCTTTTTCCTGTAAAGGGGATGTGGGTCAGACAGAAGCATCTTTAACAAATGGATTCCTTGAAATATCACAGTTTTAGAGACCACACCAGAAAGCAAACACCTACTTTGAGTCAAAATAAACATTTCCTGTTGATTGGGAAATACGTTCCCTTTTATCTTTGTTGGGAATGAGAGTGGGGGCTTGTTGGGCTTTGCTTTTTTGGATGCCTGCCTTATTGCTTTTTTCTCTCTTTCTTTTCAAAGTAATAATAGAGCCAGATGCTATCGAGAAATGTCATTTCAGAAAGGAGCAAGGCTTTTGAACATATAATATATTTTGATTATTGKGGTTCGAGTTGAGGGGAGGACTTATTTCTCTCTTCCAGAAGAGCTTGAAGCTGCTAGCTGGTGTTAGCCATATTCACAAATTAATCTGCTTGCCTGCAAGTGTCTTCCTGATGTTTTTCAACCTGGTTCTATTTCCAAATCCCTCCACTTCAAGGTGTTGACCCTCACTAGGTTCAAAGAAAATAAGAATATCCATGATGTTCAAAGGAAATTTTCTCTAAGAAGCAGTTTTCTAAGCCCTCCTAATTGACTTCAGTGATTTTTTTTTTTTTTTTTGAAGAAAACATCTATGTGATTTTTTTTCTATTTTTTTGTTTTGTTAAATAAGCAGCACTGGAGACCTGAAGAAATGTCATCATCAGGCAGAATAGCCAGAGCATGTTATTACCAGAAGGATAATTTTTGAAAGGGGATTCAGGTCTTTCTCTAAGCCCTTTCATGACACAAAATGTGTGCAAGTTGTTAGAAGTGTTTGGGAAAAAAAAAAAAAAAAAAAAAGAAGAAGTTTAATGTGGTATATGGACAAAATTCTCAAATCCCACGAAATCGAAAAATAGGCTAAGGAGTTCTTCAGTATAATAGTGATATTTTCTGTTAAGAGGGGTGATATCAGTCCAAACTGAGGAAGGAGCTATTTTTCCCTCCTGTCTTGTGTATCAATTTCCCGGGATTTTCACACCGTCCTGGCTTAGCCATGAAGCACCAGCAATCCCGAAASCTAGGCTGGAAGAAAGGGTTAAAATGGGTCCGTTTGCCAGCAGGACCCTTGGGCCGTGCAGGTGGGGATGCTGCGCAGCCCATTGCAGAAGCTCCCTGGAGAGTCGCACGATAAATCACAGGTGGGTCAGCGAGAAGAGCCCTGGCACAGCACACTTGGAAGAGATTCCTCTATCATTAACCATCCACTTCTCCGAGCAGTCACTAATTAAAACACAAAATGATGGCTTTGGGGGGGCATAATTCTCCATCAGGAAAGCTCCGTCTTACTGACCACAGCCATATGCAGCTACCACTGAATTAAACGCTTTGCAAACAGTAGCAGCCTGATTTACCTGTCAGAACACATTAAAGCCCATGGCAGAGCCAAAATTAGAAGTTAAAAAGGTCCATTTTCTTCTACCTTCTGCAGTAGTGCTGTGCCTTTAATTTTCATAAAGTGTGCAGCTTTAAATTCAACATTTATTTTTAACACATATATTTTAATGAAACATGAAATATAAAACGAAGCTCCAGTCTGCCTCCTATGAGCATGGAGAGAAATCCTAATTACCTGTTTCAAAAGTGTGAAGCTCTTTCTAATTTTCCAGCAGCCAGGTTCCTTAGACAGCACTCGGTATTATAACTATTTATGCCAATTGTGCTATTTCATGCATAAAATTACCGCATTATTGTTGGAATAGATGCTGGAGAGATATCTAAGCAGGGTGTAATCACTTCACTTTCTATCAAATTGTGCTTCTGAAAGGTATCATAAATTTTATTAGAAGGCAAGAGGCTAATGGAAGCCAATCAGTGTTAATGCTGATAAAATTGCTTGTATTTTACATTATAAAACGGGGAGATATTTTTATCGGAAGGCTCCCTTTTGTTTTACCAAGAACATATCATGGAAAGCCGGGTACATCGGAGCCACAGAGGGTAGTCAGGAAACCTCTCCCGTTGCTGCTACTGGCGGGGCTTGCAGAAAAGTTAGTGCCACGAGATGCTTTCTGATCTTTGATGGTGCGAGGTGAATGCTAAATGGATCCTACAGGTGTGCTGGCTTGCACGGATCTTTGCAACAATAGAGTCCTATTATTTTATTTTATTTTATTTTATTTTATTTTATTTTATTTTATTTTATTTTATTTTATTTTATTTATTTTATTTTATTTTATTCTTCTTGCTGAAAAATATTAATGCCTCAAGTGTTATTGGATCTTTTTAATGTTCAAGATAATTGTTTTCTATTAGGCTGCCTATTGAATCTGTGGACGGGGACAGGTTTTATGACTCCCCAGCTTATTTTTAGTGCTCCGCACTAAAAGAATGAGAGTGGGTTTTCATATGGGCAGGATGAGGATCCAGCGATGGGAAAGGAAAAAAAAGGAGCTTTATCCATCAAGAAGTAATTGAATGCGATTTAAAGAGATTGGCCTACTTTGATGGTAAATTAAAAGTTCTTTCTCTTTTTTTTCCTCCACTCTTAATAAAAATTTGTACCTAAGAGAAACACATTCATGCAGTCATTTGCCAAGCACCTGGCAGAAATTAACTTATTTTTGTCTTCATCCAGCAAGCACAGTTATGTCTGTCTCGGAGATGGGGTAACTGAGGCACAGAGAGGTGTTGCAAGGAGTCCTAAAGGAGCTTGTGACAGAGATGGGCTCCACAAWGAAGGCAGCAATTTGCAGCTAGCGGCACAAGGGAGCCCTCGTCCTGCCCCAGGGCTGTGGGCACCTTTCCACGCTCTGAAAATCCCACTTCAAACACGTGCTCAGCCCATTGCAAGCTCTCGGCGTCCCTGCCGACACACGGTCGTCACCAGCCGTGCAGCAAATATTTACCCCACCGCTTTGCAGGCTGCTATTATTTGCCTTATTAATATTATTAGCTTTATTTGCATGGCGAAGCCCACTTGGAGACGGGGCGCCCTGTGCAAACACGTGGTGAAGGAAGGTCCCGGTGCTGCCAGGTTAGTTAAACACAGATGGAAAACAGCGACTGGGAGAAACTCTCCTGGACATGGAGGGAATGGGCAGTTTTTGCCGTGCACAGAGGGGCAGGGGACAAGTAGGAGAGTTCGGATCAGTTTGCAACTTTTGCTGCAGATTTTCTGTGCCAGGCGCTGCCTAATTCCTCCGTGTTTCCTCGCCAGCACTGCCAATTTATTCCAGTTTTCTTGCAGGCCTCCATTTGCTAGTCGCCAGCTTTGCAATAAAAAAGAAAGAAAGAAAAGGGAAAAAAAAAGGAAAAAAAAAAAAAGGAACAAAAAGGGCAGGATTTTGCCCCACTGCAGAATTAGTACCACTGCTTCTGTTAGTTATGCTCATTCCTGTCAAAGTCTATACAGTGTAACACTCGGTGTTAATGGAGTCACCAAGAGGATGAATTTGTTCTCGGCCAAATACATGTTTTGATTCAGATACCACATTAGTGTGTAAGTACTAGATTAGATAAAGGCAAAAACTGTTTATTCCTTTTAATTCCCATTACATTTTAAAAGTCTGTATTTGGTGGGCTGTTATTATTTCACTTTATTATTAATACTTTTTAAATTTTATTATAAAATTTCCTCTCTCCAACTTTTTGTTTTCCAGTTTAATCATTTCTAAGCACTCGTTTTCAAACACAGCTTTCCTCCTCACCCACCAGCAGCTGCATGACTGACTTTACTGAATGGAATTTATAACAATGACAGAACAAAAGGAAATTTACTCTGAATCAAAACCAAAGTCATGTTAACAATATATTCCATTTTATAGCCTCAATTTCAGTGAAGCACCCAAGTCCCTCTGAAGCCAACACTCTGTTCTCATATCCCGACCTTGCGGGTGCTGTTTTATACCTGGAATTAGTCTAACATTRCTTAGCTTACCCAGCTTTGCCCTTTGAAATCGGTGCCTTTAAAATACTTGTCCTGGGCAGACCTCGAACAGCAATAGAGAAATATTTTAAATTTTCAGACACAAGGCTGGTAAAGCGAAGCTCAGACTGAGCTGGACTGAACTTCTGCCGTGCTGCATGTGCATGATGAGACTCTGCAGATGCCTGAGCACGATGTCCCCAARACACCCTCCCTGTTTATCACTACCTGTCCAGCCTATGTTGATGCCCAATATCTATTTTAAAGGCAGGACACCTGGAAGAGAGCAGCAGGAGGGACATTTTGTGTTTCCTGCTGGAAGCACAAGGGAAGATTGCTCCTGGTCAGGCGCCGTCAGGCTCCCGTCCTTAACCTCTGAGTGCCAGCACTCGTCCTCACTTGCATTTCCCATCAGTCAGTGAGGTTTCCTTGCCCTGCAGTTTCCACTGTTTGCAAGCATGGGCAYGTGTGTATTAATAACCTCATCCTTTTTCTTTTCATCCTACTTTCTCCACGGCAATCTAATACAAACTCAAGTGAAAAAACATATGCCCACCTTCAACATTTCCCCCCGCACCTCGACCCTGCTGCAGTCTGCTACGGGCRAAGAGAGGGTTTGCTATGAAGGTCACTCCCTGGTGATGGTTGTCATACATCTTCTGAACAGCCTGGACTCTCGATGTGCTGCTGTGAGCTGGGAAACTCCAAACACACAAGTAACMGCAGTGATTCATATTTAGAGCTGTATAGATTCCCGCATATATAGATCTAATAACCAAGAGTAAAATTGAGSCTTCAGAAATAGTTGAGAAACATTAAAATTCCCTTGAAGGTTAACTCCAACGTATTGCAAGGGTGTCCTGCTTCAGTGGGAGAAATAAAAGTGAGTCTGTCCAGGTTTGGTATTGTCTTAAGGCACCAGCAAGGTAGAACATTCATTGAATCTCTATGTGAATAGCAGCACCTCTGATAATGACTCCCAAATATAAACCCCAAGTAATTATGCTGATGCAGGCTTACACTCTAAACATTTCTCAGGCTGATGTTGGAAAATATGAATTATAAGTGGCAGRTATTCTGTATTTCCATCCACATTCTGTTAACATTGCTGTTCCACAGTGTCCCTGAGATGGATATCAGCAGAAATACTCAATTGATTTACAACTTTGTAATTCATTTGCTGCCATTTATTTTCCTTTGTATACAATGAGATATAATGGCAAGAATGCTAGCATTTTAAAGCAYTGGATTAAGAGGATTCTGGCTTGTCACTGCTCTTTTACAGAGGAAAAACAAAAGAAGCTTATGCAAGGTAATATTCTGGCTAGGTGCATGAGACAGTTTGCAATAAAACTTCTCACTTTCTAAYAGAGGGATAGAGAGGCTCATATTCTGGCCTTGAATACGCCATCACTGCCGATGTCTTTGCTTTTCAGACCTTGAAAAAGAAAAAGTACTGGCAAATGTATCCAAAAATATGAAGGAAGGTGATAAATCTCTGAATGTATATCAGACCATGCAAAGAATTCAAGTGTGTGGGTTTTTTCCCCACCATTTCTGCTCAGTGAGGTGTATGCACTCACCACCACACTGTTAGCATTRTGGTGACCTGTCAAGCCCACTAAATGAAGAACATTCCCAAAWTGGGGGAAGTTGGTCAGATTTGATGAATTTTATCATTCATCCAATAAATACTGTCTCTGATTTCTATAATAAATAATGAGTGTCTGGGAAGGAGGATAACACCAGTGCTCAAGGTGGATTAGTAACTGTGTGATGCATCCTATATGCAAAATTAGAGTTCAGCTTTATAATGTCATAGCAGTAGACTGAATAGAACAGATTGATTTCTTTTTCTTATTAAAAAAAAAAAAAACAGCTTGAGCTGTATATCAGAACAGGGGTTATAGGCTTTATACAAGAGATGACAGTTTTGTGTTGGAGACATTGAATCAGGATTCTGGATAAAAAAAATCCAAGTTCAGACTTTCTTAGGCAAGCTGCTTATTTTCAATCTYCCATTTATTATGTGGGGATAATATTTTCTTTTTCCATTTATCTGGCTTGTTTGGACTGTAAGCTCTCTACAGCATTATTTATCTCCAGTGATATGTAAGTTGAATCCTTGTAGAAAAGACCTGTATATCTGAATAAGTCAACATGAAAGCTGGGCAAGAAACAGCTTTCTGCCCTAAAGATTTTTTCAACGTTTTTATCATGAAAACACAAACCCTTTTGTAGATTTTTTTTTTCTGAAGAAAGACACAAAACAAAACTTGAAAGAAGTTAAAGAATCTTAAATTCCCACTGACTCTGCAGTTAGCTGGGATGTGGGAAATTAAAATTCAGGGGGTTGGCATGAAAAGGGCAAAGTGGGTRCTTGAACCAGAACTGTCAACCATTAGAGTTCTATGTGCATTTTATAACTGTGTTTTCACATGGTTGATTCTGGGTTACCTTGGAGAATAGGATTCTTCCTCTAACTGAACAAAATCTTGCTGTGGATCTGAAAATTCTTTTGGAAACTTTCTGTGGTTTCTTGTGGAAAGGATTCCTTTCAATTTTTTAAACCAACTGTAAATGTTTGGCCTAAAACTACTATTAATTTCATAAATGCTCTGTTCTTTATACCTCTTTTGATTTTTTTTTCAAACACTTAGAAAATTTTTAGTATATTCTTCCAGCCTCTTCTTAAAATTTTKTTGCAGATATTCTCCATAGTATTCATTGATATATATATAAATTGCAAAACTCGGTCTATTTTCTATCATTTTTGATGGAAAGTAATGTAGCAATAACTGCCTACAAGTAGGAAAAGTGTSTTTTCCCCTACTCACTTGCTGAAAAGGTAAAGCTGCCTGAAAGCTGTAGAAYCACTTCCTAAAAGACTACATCTCAAAAGATACTTGTGATCCAATGACAGCAAGGGAATATAAGTAGGGAGCAACATCTCACTGCTTTAACAATCAATCAGAAATGCTAATAAATGTCATATTTAGAGTGCACAGATCTTCTTTTGCTATCTATTTATACATATACACAGAAAGTTTTCTGGTTGTAAACAATTTTTTTTCAGATTATTTTCCCACATACCTGACAGAAAATGGTTTTCCATTATAGGCTTAGCATATGCATAAACAAGCACTTTGTGTAATCATAGTAAAAAAAAAAAATGTATATTCATTTATAAAAATGAGAGTGGAATTAATCTCACCATATATACTTAGGTACCTAGTCCAATCATAAATTTCATTTTAGCATTAATATTGATTTCAGACACACTGTTCTATTAGCATTTTTTCCTGTACCACCATCATAATGTATTGTCCTATTAATTATGTTGGCTTGACTATTTGCTGAASAGAGAACTGATCCATCTGAAAAATATCTTAGAAACCACCCCCAGCAGAAAAGTCTTTTGGTTTTTATTGTTGTTTATTTTTTAGTCACGTCGTCTTTCTGGTCAGCATGGCCTTAGAAATATTTGTATGACCTGTGCTGATGTGCCAGTACAGAAATGAGAGCAACCCGTAAGTACAACTGGGTAGCAAAGGAGGTATCTAGGCTWATTGAGGCAACTCAAAAAGAGAAAACATAAAATCACAGACTCATATGGTCTCTTGAGATGTCTGTACAGTCAATGGTCAAAGGCCTGTACCTCTACAAGGCATTTGTGCCACCCTAAGGCAAGTAATAGAAATCATCATCTTTTTTGGCAGTTTATGTGGTCTCCTACTTTGCAATAGGGAGATGGTTACCGGAAACTAAAATTGCAAAAGTATTCTCATCATCTCCTGTCTTCATAAGAATCCCAGTTAGAAGAGGCTAAATTCCCATTCCCATCAATTAGACTAATTTCTACCACGATTTTAGTGAAAAAATCTCCAGTGACAAACCCAAAACTTGGTTCCTTCCTTTCCGTAATCATGATGTTCTTCTAATTCCCACACCCTTCTCTTTGCTTTTCATACTGAAACAGGAGGGAGAGAATTAAATATCAAACAGTGGCCAAAGTTTTCAAAATCATCTGCCGATGTAACATCTAGAGAAGTCCAAAGCACACTGGGGAGTGAACTGTGGGGTGACCCAGGTTCCCTACATGGGACCTCCAAAGCATTAGCATTGCTTTCACTGACACAGGATCAAAGTTAAAGCAACACTGTTTTTTTCTCTTAAATCCCACTCGGAGGCTCCTCTTCAACTCAGAATTAAGTGGTCAAGAGCAGTGTTGATTGGGAAAGACTTACTGAGGGACAATGTAAGCAGGCAGCCACTGGAAACTCCATCCGATGTTGTCCTGTGGAAGCACCAAGGAGTTGCACAAAGCTTTCTGCAAAAGAATGAGTGCAATTTTTCTGGAAACTAGACATGGGTGTTACAGTAGGATGTTATCAATACTGTCACATAATGTTAATAGCATTATTAATGTATTATCAACTGAAAAGGTTCATTTGTAAAAATTTGACATGACAGAAGTGTTTTAAAAGAATGCAAGGAATGTCCACACATTTAAGGAATTTCTTGGAAAGTAAAACCACATCCTGAAAGATATAATGATTTTAATATTAAAGGAAAAAAAAGGTACCGCTTTGATAAGTACCCTCAGGATTCACAAAATGGCAGCAAAATGAGAAATGTGCCAAATAAAATTTGGCTTTGGCCCTAACTTGTTAGTCTGTCAAGGACTCCTCTTGCCAATTGGTGGAAAATGGATTACTGTCATTTTTCAAGGGACTGCACATCATTTTCCATTGATTGGCATGCCAAATCCTTCACAAAGTAATGAGTCAGGCATGATGCAAATCATCATTGAACTGTCACTTTGATTGCATAGCCCTCTATCAATGTGATTAAACTGGTGTGGCATCCGAAAGGTAATGAACGACTCCACTTGGCTTCAAAGGTTGAAAGGAAAATTGCGATGTGAGGTGGAGAAAGCAGGGGGCAAACAATACATCTGTGGGCRACATCAGTGTGTTGTATGTTTCCATGCTAGCGAGCCACTTCTGAAAGGAAATAATGAAATGCTGACCACAGCTCGTGATGAAATGAGATTAACCCGGAAAATTTGCCATCACCATCATACACCCCTGCCTGCCTGTCACAGCTATTTTCATGCACTTACCAAACCTATGGCTGAAGGTGAGATGTAGACTTGATTATTAATTAACCAGTAGTAATAAAAAGTATCTATTATACACCAGGGAGTAGACATAGATTGCATGAATGCCCTTATTTTGCTTAGGACATTGTTATTCTTCTATTCTTTATAACTATTGATTAACTGTAGCAGACGGAATCTTTTTATATAAATTACAGGGGCATGAGAGAAAGAGAATGATCCCGTGATTAAATGAGCTGGCCCTGGGACAGGGGGTGGGCGAGGGAATGTGTCTTCCCTCTTGCTGAAGATCGAGATAATTGACTTTGTTTGATGTAGAGTCAGGAAACTAATTTGAGGTTCTGCTGAAAATCTTTGTCATTTATGTGCGGGTGGGCAGAGCATGTACAAGGCCAACCTTGCTAGGTGCCCCTTTCTGCATTTGCACGAYGAAATCCTAATTAAGGACCCGAATAAATCCACGGTCTGGAAAGACTGGGCGCCTATGAAAGCCTGGGAACTTGCAGCAGCAAAGAACAAATCCTCATCACCAAATCCCTTCGGATGTCAGGATGCTTCTGATACTGACTGGCGCGGCGTGTTTGCTGCTAGGTTGATGGTCTAATGCATATTCTTTTTGTGCCCTTACATTTGTTTGAGGTATTCATCTTAGTTTTCTCTCTATGGATTCTCTGATTTCTGGGAAGGCGGAAGATATGCTGTGTTCTTTCCTTTACCAAGGGAATTAATATATCCTTTCTCCCCTCTACACCATTTCTTTGCATTAAAGTTTTCAAACTATCATCTGCCACCAGATTGGGATAAAACTGGCTAATGAGTAGGAAACGGGGTCCAACAGGTATATGTGCATGTACATGGCCAAATAAGCTACACTTTTGGATGGAATTTGTCTAAAAAGGGAAAGCAAAGTCCCTCTAGGCCTATTTGCTGAGCGAGTACAATTTTTAATTGTTATTTTTACAGTCAAGCAAAATATCTTCTCTTTACTTATCACAGTGGTGCAGCTGAGAAAACAGATTTAGGTGTCAGCCTGTGAGCTGAACAATCCTCAAAACTTCCTGACAGCTCTGAAAAGTGAATTGACACTCAGTTTTCATTTCTCCAGAATCTCTGAGGTGCCTCTAAATGGCCTTGCTTCTACAATGCTTCTTCAGTAAAAAGCAAATAAAATGACATCTTTATTGATTTGCATCTAAGTATTTGTACTCTTTCCAAAAAAATATGTATTTTGTTTATGGTGGCTGGGAAGATGTTTGCTTTCATTTAGGTTAAAAGAGCTGGAGAGTAATCTTTGAGTAGAAATGTGTGAGCCTGGTTCCAACCAGAAATTTGTTCAATATTCACAGTTTTTCTCCAATAGAACTAAGCCTTTCCACTGCACCACTGACAGTTTGAGGAGATTTTATTTTATTTTATTTTATTTTATTTTATTTTATTTTATTTTATTTTATTTTATTTTATTTTATTTTATTTTATTTTATTTTATTTTATTTTATTTTCTTAATTTTTTTCCCTATTTTAGCTGAGAAAATTAACTAGAAATAAAAAAAAATCTCTAAATTAGAGTATCTATGCCATCAGTGCTACTCCTGTGAAGAATAACTAAAGCTCTTAGCCTTAACTTTTTTATTACTTTGATGGTACTTTAATATCCTGTTTGCACTCACAGTAGGTTTAGGATGCCATCAGATTAGAAAAGGTGGCATTTTGCAAGCAGTTTCCCTAGGCATAGATGACTTTAAAACACACAAAATTGTAAAAAGTAAAGCTTTCTGAGACAGGATCATTTATAAATAAGAGATTCACAAGCCTCAAGTATATTCTAACACTCCCGAGCTTACAAAAATATTTGGTTCTGGACAGCTGTAGAAATGCTTTTTGTACATAAGATTGAAGTTGTTTATTCTTAGTTCAATTTAAAAAAAATGCTTGTAATTCAAAATAATGTCTTTTTGAATGCTTTAATGTGTATGTGAGGATCTGCAACCTGCAGTTCAGTATAGACAAAGACTTGGAAAATCTGAGACATTTAGGTAACCAGTTAAAATGAAAAATTTCAACTTTTTTCATAGCTTTCACATCAGATTTTCCATGTCAGATGCAGGTAAATTCATATAATTTTAAAATACACTCTCCAACTATATTTTAAACTAAAAAATATAGAGATAAATCCTGCAATTTGCCTTGATACTTAGCATCTCTCTAGGATTGCTTCATTAGTGAGTGTCTGCTACTCAGTGTCACACAGAAATGCGACAGCCGAGAGCCTCCTCTTTGCCTCCTACTGCCAAAACCATATTCTTTATTTTTGCTCTTAACTATAAAGTTTGCTCAAAGCCAGGTGCCTACAATAAAGACTGCTGGAAAGTGGAGGTCTGAGAACAAATGTCACGCAGTGCACTTTTTCTGACTGAGCTTTGGTCTTCATCAAGGCCTGACAAATATTGGCATTATATGTCACTGAGCAGTAAAAGAGCATGCTCTGACCTTCAAGAATCCTCACAATATGCACATTATGTTGATGTGCCCTTTGTTTTGTCTCTCTTAGTTTACTTTGGCGGCTTTAGCAATCGGGTCTAAAGCGAGGTTGCTTTACCAAGCTTTATCTTGCCTCTTTTAACCATGAACTGGGCGACTGACTCAGTCTGACTTCTGTGAGTCAGTGTTTTCCTTACCTGGCCCCCAGCGGTTATCAAGGGATGTACGAAAGATAGGGGTCAAGTACACTGTCAACAGTGACGAGCCTCTTCAAATGTTCTGCAGATTAATTTGCAGGAATGATCATGATGTTTGACTTGCTGAAGTTTTCCTGTCTTTGTCTGAATTGCTCCGACTAGGAAACCAAGCTGAAAGTTTCCTAGGATGAGCCATTCTCATTGGTCTTTGTGAACCTGTCAACTTAAGTGATACTGTAGAGGAAGTGAAAGCACGTGTGGTTCAGATGCCTTTGACAGAACCTCAGTTTGCTCCATTTCCAGATGCAAATGACACTGCATGGCCACTGTTTCATAGTTCGGTAGTCTCAACTGAATGTATCCTCAGTGTCTTTTGCACCAAGGAGGTCCAGAATACCGAGGACATGCCATCCAAATGATGAAAAGTCATTATGCTAGACTGTGGAGAAAAATATGGATTAATAATTTATGATCTTAACAAGAGAATGGCATAGAAGTCAAGTTGAGGCTGCTAATAACTGCATTAGCTTTAGTGCAGACTTTGAATGGCTCAGTCATAGTATCTTTATAACTATTATGCTGGTTTGAATCATTAACTGATCTTTAAGGTTATAAAACTGATTATGTTTAATCCTCAGCTGGTGTCAGCTACACTTGTTTACATCATCTCGAAATACATAGATTTCTTTAAATATATATATAATATGTATATGGATGTAGCAAAATATATCTTACTAATTTTAACCTTCCATTGATGTTTAGTCACGTACAATGAAAAGTTGTACAAAGAAAGAATATTCAGATAGGTGTCACAGTCTCTAAAAGAGTCTTAGTCATTATTACAAATACACACACTTTAACTTATATTAATCTTTTTAATTCTTTGTCCTGGCAGAAAATTTCAGTTCATTGATCTTAAATGCTTTCAGAAACATTAATTGATTAAGGGCAGGATTTTTAAAAGCTCTCATCAGCAGCCTTTTTTTGGCATCCATTGAACTCAGTGGTAAAACTCAAACAGAGCCTTAGAAAAATGAGTAGAGGCAGAAATTAATGTTATAAGTGGAAGAAAAGCACAGTAGACTGACTCTGTTACAATGCATTGTGAGAAATTGGTCTACAAAGAAAGTGCAAAACTGAGAAGACATTTACAACAGAAATCGACTGATCAATGATAGTAGTTATGTAGCATTTCCCCTAATATTGATTTATTTTCCATAGATTCATATATTCATAGACTGATGCCAGAGAAGCATTAGAGCAGTTAGTCTGACCTCCTGTATATCATAGGCCAGAACATTTTATTGTATTATATTTGTATTAAATCCAATCATTGTTTGTAACTAAAACATATTTTAAACTGTCATTCAAATGCAATCTGCAGATTTACAGATGCTGTATCCACACATCCCCACAGTTGCACCAATGAGTCCTTTACTATTGATTTTGGGGTCCTTAGTTTTTTGTAAAATTGGTTTTGTTTTGATGATGTTGTCCTAAAATCAATATTCATGCTATTTTACAGATTTTAATCACCAGCCCTGGGACCAGTTGCCACTACTGGAAGCCAGTGAATGCAGCAAGGAGCCTGACTGCAGGGATAGATGCTCACATAGGAAAATGTGCACACTTGCTCTTTTTCGGTCGATGAAGAGAAATTGGCCCCTCCAGGGGTCAAATCATTCCACCTAAGATCTGAATTGCTCTGTGGAGGCACTGGTCTTTCACAGATCCTTTTCATTATATATTAGGAAATGTATAAAATTACCAGGGCTGAATCTAATCCTCAGCGTCTCTGCTTGGTATCTGCAACAATATCAAGGTGTACCATTGACTTCTCAAGGACAAAAGAGCATCATTTACTTTTCCTGGGTATTTTCAAAAACACTCTTAAGCCATAAATCATCTGACATGGCAGCTTATTCCATGTATGTTCTCCAAAATTATCTACTACAAAACTCAGTATTTATACCTATAGATATATCTATATTATCTATATCTAGCTATTCTTATAGCTATAATCTTCTACACCTATTGCAATTCTTATACCTATACCAACCTGTTGTCTTTATATGTTTCATTAAATGGAGAGAAATACCTATAGTATTTCATAGGAAGTGAGTGCAGTGTCAAACTTTACTTCTGGATTTTTTTTTTTAATATAACAATTACTTTGATCTCAGGCTCTAGTTATATCTGCTGCAGTGGATTGCAGTCCCCTGTGTGTCTGCAGAAGTTTTAAGCCTCTGGAATGCATACACCTAGAGCAGTCACGGAAAGCTACCTGCTGTGATTAGAATTAAATGTATTAGACACAGTTATGCACATCACTGGACTTCTGTTTTGGGAAGGAAGAAAAATTCTCTTTATTTCAAGTTAAATACATCCCTATTCATATGCAGAATCTATTTCCTACCTGATGAACATATATATATGTGTGTGTGTATGTGTGTGCATAACTGTGTGGAGCTGTATATTCTCATGTATGTGTGTTCTCATTAATTCTTTTGTTTTCATCTTGCATATACAGGATAGATTGTATCCAATAGAATGGATAGAGAAAAAAAGCAGGTACACTTATGCAATAACCTGATGACCTTCTTAAATACAAAATTTCTGTCTAGTTCTGCATTTTCTGTGTTAGTTACTCGCTTGCTAGGGAAAAATGTGGCCTCCCCCTCACCTCTGAAGGCGAGGAGATCTTAATACCCTGCTCTCCTACTCTTCAGGTAACTGTCATTACACTTATTTTAAGGAAGGTGACACTTTTCAGGTTTTTTCCCCCTCTCTCTTTCTCTTTTTTTTTTTTTTTTTAAGTGAAATTGTCTGTATTGACTCTAACTTGTGCTGAATTTAGTAATTTTCTGGTACACCATATATGAATATATATGAATATCTGAGCAAGTCCTACAGCTGATAAAGGCATAGATTTGCTTAACAGTCAGTATCCGAATGAGTTTAGGCCCCTAAGACACTTGAGTTAGTCAAAATGCTGATATCTCTTGGCATATGCAGTGGCAGAATGTCAGATACCAGTGATGCCTTTGGAGCTTTTTGCCAGTAAAAGACTTCCTTGCTTAGATTTTTACACATATACAGGTAGTATATGTTGTATCATTTGAATGTAGGTTAAATGTATGTTCTTAAATGTCCCTTTTTTAAGATGATTGTTACCATTAAGGCAGGAGACCTATGGGTTCTGATGGGAAGTTTCATGAAAATGGCAGCTCATTGCTCAGCAGCATACAAAACTACCAGATCAAATGCTAAATATCATTAGGAAATAATAAAGAATGAAACTTGCCTTTCCATGTCACTATGGCTCAATCATATCTCGAGCACTAAGTTTTCCTGAACTTAAGCACTAGTGACCTCATCAGAATAAGAATAGGAACAGGTTGAAATGTGCATAGAACAGTAACCAAGATTATAAAATGTATGGTGTATTTTTCGCTGGAGGTTTGGTGGGTTGAGCTGACACCCCTCTATTTGGAAAAGGGATGATGTAAAGGGAATATGACAGAGTCCTACAAAATCATAAAATATGTGATGACAGTAAACAAAGGTTGATTGTTCATTTTCTCTTCCAAAATTAAAAAAGAAAGCTAGTAAGGCTAGGATGGAAAACATACAGAAGGAGGTCATTCATCCCACAGCTAGTGGTGGAAAGCAGTGAAGAGCTGTGGAATTCCTCTTCAAAGTAGGCTCTTGGAGAACAAAACCCACAGATGATTCCTAAACATGCAGAAACCACATCCAGAAATGACATTCAGGTTAGGAAGCCCCTAAGTTGAAAGACCGTGGAATCGGAATAGTACTGGGGCAAAATGATCTTCCTGAGGCATCTCTTTGTGGTCTGGGGGTGGGATAATGAGATGGGTATGATTGTTCTTGGTCTTAAAAATTTCTATAATTTTGGAGATCACCACAAGATCCCAAAACTTTGAGGAAACCTTAGCCAAACTTTAGCCTTTTTTCCTCAGCAACTCCTCTCTAAAATGGAATTGCCTCTTTAAACTGAAGTGATGAAACAACCTAGTGAAGAACTTCTAGTCACTCTGATTCCATGGTGTCCATGATTATGTAAGCCTCATAGAGAAATGCTCTAAACTGGTCTCTTTCTGTTGTCATTTAAAAGAAATATATGAAACTTCTCTTGGGATATGAATTCCTGGCAGGCATTGTTTTGATGAAGTATTACAATAACATACCACTGAAGCAGTTGCAATCTTGGATATTACAAAAAAAAAAAATCAAAAGAATAAGCTGTTTTTTCAGTGTGCTGAAATGCATCACTAGAGCAACAGTTGCCAGAGGAAAAAAGATTGGCACAGGCCAGAGTGCTTTAGAGGTCCATGGAACACCGTGAGCGATGTTTATTATTATTTATTTGTTGTTGTCATTTTATTATTTATTGCATGGTTACAGCATAGTGGGCTCTGTAAATATATATAGATATATATAAAAGTGTCAAGAGTTATTTCAAAATGAATTTTTTACAGTATATGATTTCTAAATTCCTATATCATCCCATATTGCGTAATTTAAAGAAAGCATTTTTAAATTGAAATTTCAAGAATGTATTTAAAAGAAAACAAAAACTGTAAAAGTAAAATTAAAATAATTTGCATCTTTTATTACTTTTAATACAAGTTTGATTAAAAGCCTTTAAACACTTTGAGTATGCAGAGATAGTTCAGTGTTTCCTGTAGCTCATGCTCTTTGGTGGTTTTTCTTAAAGTTTTAGCTCTGAGAATCATGTAAGTTTGCAAAAAGCTCTATTTCACCCTTTAAAGGCATCTCGTAGCCCTCATTGTTGAGAATAATCACTTCAAATTATCCCTGAAGTATCTCTTTATGATCGAGAAATCAGAAGGCAAGAGCTTCACAAAACTTGCTGAATATCTGTTGCTCTCCTGCTCCTGGCAGTAGCAGAGTACCTAAAGTCCTCACCCACAGGACAAGGCACCAGTCAGAGTTGATTTTTTCTGACAGGCTCTTTACGACCATCATTTTGGTCATAAAGGCCTAATATAGGATAGAAGGAAATCCTCAGTCACCCTCCCTACCAGCGTCCCACTTGTGAGAATAAATATTTGTGTGACATGTCTTGTCTCCTGCTGATACTATCAGTCTTGACTATCAGTCTCTGCATACATAATTTTCTGCAAAATTCCAGTACCTGAAACGTGTCACATCCCTCTACCCACACACATCCTGTAGATCAGGACATCCTGCCAGCCTGAAAAATGGACCAACCTTTGCTGAAATCCCCACTTAGACACAGGTATCTGATGGAGCAACCAGAGTGGCATTTGTTATGATTTTTTCCCCCTTTTCATATTACAGTACAACTTAAGGGTTATTTTCAAAGATGATGCAAAGGAGTTTCAGCAGACAGAAGAAAGTGCCTGGTGCTAGCAAAAAATCCTCCACATCACCTTATTGCATGCGCAGATGATGCTCTGGCCCTGCATATGAGGGAGCACAGGCACTTCTTTCCAGTCACCTTCTCAAGAAATGTAATATATAATAATACCCATTCCTTCCTGCGGAAAACCCTTTTTGTTAGAATTGGCATCTCTGTCTTGTGGCCTTGAGAGCCTGAAATACAAGGTGCAACTTAATCAGCTAGAACAGTGCTGTGCTTGCTGTACTGAGCGAGCTCCAAAGGCTTCCACGGCTTAACGGGTGGTCAGGCGGTGTGCAGACTGACTCACTCCTCCTCAGGAAAACAATATTTTGCCAGCATCTGCATTATATTGTGCCCACAGTTATAATATCTCAGAGTTGCTKCTTCCTTTTTGTCTCCTGAATCCATCCATTTGACCGTTACTGTGTTAGAATATACCACAGCGAGACCGTTTCCCTTAGCTCAGTTTATCCTGTCATTTTTCTTTCGGACCCTCAGCTGCTGTTTTCCCACMAGGTAACAAAGTCTTCTGCTCAGTTCTTCCAACTGTCAGAGCCATCACAGCTCCAGCTTTGCACTCTCCCGGAGAAGGGCTATTGGGAAAGAACCAAACTCATTGCTCTGAGGATGCTCTTTATTTTATCTTGGACTAAGGTGGCTCTTTCCCTTGAGCTGACAGAAGCATAATGGCAAAAGCATGAACAATTGTACAGAATAAAGGAAGGCTGCTGAATCTATAAATGAGCTGTTTTCTTTTTTGGGGGGGAAGTGTGGTGCAGTGGAGTTATTCTGTATATGGGCAGAAAACCCAATTCTGTGGAAAACTGGATGGAAACGCTAATAAATGCAGCAAGGAGATACAAAAAGGGCTATATTGGGGCTATACTGGGGTAACTTGCACCTTGGTAATCGCTGCTGCCACATGTGAACAAATTATTCCAATATAAATGTAAGTGTAYTGCCTTGTGGTGTACATGGAAGGGTTACCAGTTTCATTAAACTGAAACAGCCCTTTTTGTGTAGCTAGGACTTGAGACCAGCCCGTGCAAAAGGTTGTGCACGCAAAACAGACATGAAAAACATGGGACAATAAAAAGAGAAAATTGTTACCCTAACTTCTGGGGTTGTAAAACTAAAGGACAAAGAATTTAAAGCACAACATGACTAGGTCTAGTAGACTCTACAGTAATACAAATAATAAAAGAGTGGGATGAGGAAACTGTGGCAAGGCAGGCAATTAAACCCGTATTTGCTAAGTCCCAGGGGAGACTGGTAACCTCCAGACCATCTTTCTTYTCAACTTAATATTGCCTCTGATACAACACAAGTGTTGAAAAGACKGTGTTTTTATTATTAAGTGCAATTCATATTCATAATCAGGGACCGATGACTGTTTCATTAATAAGAACTAATGTAATTTTCCAAACCCACTGCCAGACATCTTTTCTTGACAATTTTCTTTGTGTCTCTGTGGTTATCCCCTTCTATTTATACACCTATGCTTAGTATTTGGAAACTTCAGTCTGGCASCTCAGTCATTTGAGGCTTGGTTCAGCTGCTTTTACAAGTGTCCGCCACCATGTAACATCAGCCACTGCTCCAGAAAGTCATGAGCCTCTAACAGATCCCTCATTCTTTTGTCACATATACTTGAGAGGATGCTGTAGAGGATCTCTGTGTTTAGAGCATCTACAGCATCTGTTTACCTAATTTAACCATGTATCTCTCAGGTTAGACTCTAAAGAGGTGTACTTCAGGCCTTTGGTTAGAGCAGTTAAATTCAGGTGCTGCCAATGTAGGAGTCTGCTTATATGCATTTTACATCCCCATAGCCTGTTACAATCAGTGAAGATCTAGTCAGCACAATCAGTGAGGTCTAGAAAGTGATATATTCTGTAGGCTGCATCTATGTTTTCTACCTAAATGCCTCTCTAAACCTCCATAACTATAGTCACAACTTAGTCTACAAGAGACTAAGACTACAAGAGACTACAAAATCCAAGATGTAGGATAAGTTGTTTTTATCTGATTTATTGTTTTGGGATGTAYAATTAATACTCTCCTTGCCTGAAAAAATGACTAAATAATGTCCTTCTTGCTAGTGTACAATCCCTATCTTTCCCTACGGTAGGTAGCTAGTTATGGTCCTGCACATTGGCATCTACCACTAAGTCATCTTACTTGCTAAGAACAATTATTTTCCTGCTTCTTTTCTGTTTCATTTTTATGCCACAGCTGCTCTGTTCCATCCCTTCTTCAGATGTAGACTCAAGCTTTCCTGCCACTCTGCTCACCACTTGCAGAGTTTGTCMTTTCCATCTCACCCACCTGTGGGCCCAAAGGCTACTTTCAAGGCTCTATAACTGTGCTTGCATGAACTGGCCCTGCCCTATCTGTCTCTTTCAAAAGAGTTAACACAATGTGCTGTAACTTCCTTCACTACAGGCTCTCTTCTGTCCAGGATGGTGGCCTCCTTTTGCACACCTACACATCTAAAAGACTTCTTTTCATTCTTCTCTTCTTCACATCAAAATCAGACCTATCTCAAGATGTCAATGCATTCTCAATGGTGCTTATCAGTAGGAGAGATGGGAGTAGCCTGAACAAGCTGTAGAGAGACAATTAAAATCAGTCCACRAAGCTGAGATATCTGGAAACAGGTGAGTTCTCCCAGAAACTTTGAATGGGTTCAAACCAGAGAGAAACTTTAAGCATTTTCCCTGTCCTTTGAATTCTAATCTATAGGGAACTAACCTCTTTAGATTAGATGCAAAGTATGGTTCTTTCTGAGAAACTAACACATACATGCACACGTGCACAAAGCACTGAAGAACTGAGCTGAGATCAAAACACTTGTTACTTTGAGATTTCTCTGGTGAACTTGAATCCTAGTCTTGAAGGTGAAATCCATCTTCTGAGTCCACAGAGCTTTCTGTTCCCATGGAACTTCTTACAATGTCTATAAAGATTTCTGCTCTTAACCTTTCTTGTTATAAAAAGCACAGCCACATTCCTCATAACTATTTGATGTCTTATATAAAACCCTTTAAAAAAAAAATCCCAAGATAGCATCAAAAGAAAAAGTTGCCCACAGTTGTCTTTAAATGCCATGCTTATTTAATATCGACATGAATATAGAGTCACTGCTCTTTGAATCCTGGACTCCCAGACTAGTGATGGAGGTGCACAACTTAAAATCTGCCAGTTGTTTAAAAATATAATAAAAAAAAATCTTTCATTCCGTGGGGAAAATGTGTCAAGAGTAAAAGGCAATGAGGGTGAATTTTGGACAGAGTCCAAAAACAATTGTAGGGAAGAAGATGCCTTTTTTTTTTTCCCGACAGCCTCCTGACATGCTTTCTTCACTTATTCCACAATGTTGAAGTCTATTCTCAAGAGAAATATGTGTGTGCATATGTGTGTATGCCTGAGCAGTGGTAGACCCAGAAATTTTAAACACAGGCAGAGCTGACATGCAGGTAAGGGGGAGATGTAGGACCTGTGGTCTGYCTTGTCAAAAAATAAACTGTTTCAAATAGTTTGTCTTTGAAATGCATCAACTATCAGGTCCTTGCAATTCTCATATAATTTTATTTTATCATTCCCTACACTCACATGCCCACACACGCTCTTATGGATTCAGCATATAATGTGCATGTATATTCTATGGCATGAATTATGCTGATTTGCTCTACAATTCTATAATTGTAGGATAGCTCTAATCTTTGAGATGAATCATATTTTTTCACTCGTTGTATGATAAATCATAACACATTAATATCCCAATGACAGCTGGAAAATATAAAGAGAGAACCAAAAGTACAGGACAAAAAGGCAAAATAAACAAGAAGAAAAGCTCCAATAAGTATCAGGTGTTGTGTTCTCTTGATTCCCATCGATTTTAGTGGTGCTAAAAGATCATGCATAAAGACAAAGACCTCTTCATGCTTATCTTTCTCAATAGGAAACCAAGAAAACTTTCTTGTGATACTCAATGAAGTGAAAGCATATATACTGCCTCATTAGTTGATGCTTTTTCCATAACAGTGCTAAGCAATCTATCTACCAGGTATTGTGAGTATCCTAAGGGGTAACTCCAGTCTGAAAGGCTCTGTATTCCTGTAGACAACTTAAAAAGAAGCAGTGTGTGAAAAGATTTTGTAAAAGGTTTACAGCCAACCCCACTCTTTTTCCATGTATATCGTTCCTTGTTGGTAGCACCAATATCATTTGGTAGTCTCTAGACCAAGATAGGATAAGCAGGCAAGGGTTGCTGTTTGCAGTTAAGCTTGTTGGGCAAATCAGGATTGGAGTCAAGTCAGGCTCTCTTCAAATATATGAGTCTTCAGTGAACTTACCATTTAATTAGGAATGCAATTTGCATAGCAAATGACCCAAGCATTAAGAGCAATCTTGTTCATTTTTCTTTTTCTTATGTAGTGGGGAAGAAAATYGAATTTATTTATAGAAATATAAGAGCAGCAGAAAGGAGAAAAGGATAGGAAATGTAAGGAAGAAGAAAATATAGGAGACTCAGGATATGAACCTCCAGAGGCAACAAGAGAGGGAAGGAGTGTAACAAATGCGATCCAGAAACATACCGGGGGGAAAAAAAAAATAGAACTTATCTGTATAGGAAATCTACAGCAAACATCTTCTCTATGCAAATGTAACTCTTTTCCCTGCTATTTTACCTCTGTGGAAGTCTTGGCAAAAAAAAAAAAAAAAGAAAAAAAAATAGTGTTGCTTTAAAATTGCTTCTGCTTGAGCTGCTGATGTTTTTCGTTGGGTGTTAGGTATTTTATGCAGATGAAGTAAYTGATGCCTTCATAGTTGCCTCAGATTAAATGGGTATTCACAAAAGCGAAACCCAAAGGAAGTTTATTTCTKAGGCCCCTTCTCTGTCAGGGGAGAGCGGCAGGCTCTTTACGGAGGATGATTCACAGCAGCCCCCAGTCTAGGTGCTCGGAAACACAAACTGAAACAGTCTCTCTATTCTCCCCTGGCTACGGGGGAAGATTAGTCTTTGTGCATAGTCCCCTAAGACCCCCGTGATACACTACTGTGTCATTTCTAGAGGAGCTGCTGCAGCTAACTCGCTCTGTTGATAAAACTCATCCTTGAGGGYGGATTATTCGAATGCATCCCAGTTAAGAGAATGCCAGTGTAATTCACTGTTCAGTGTATATTAAGTGATGTTGCCAGCTCAAATGGTTTTCTCACTGTTTTTCTGTACAGTTCTCACCTGGAGAAATTAGTCATTTAATTCAGGCTTTAGAAAGCTCTAAGCACCTTTATTTATTTATTATTTTTTGCTTTCTGTATGCCTTTCTCTATGGGATTAGGCATGCTTATCGTGGCGTTGTGTATGTTACTTTGCAGTGTTGCAAGCACTGCTCGGGTATTAGGTGGATCTTTTTAAAGGCAGTGGGCAGTTTGCATACAAGCTCACACATAATCTTGCAGAAAGCTTCTTTATTGACTAACATTTACCTAGCTAAGAAGCCTGTGCTCAAAAATACTATGTCAAATATTCACAGTGTTAATGAGAAAATCCATCTTTCTCATAGTCACTGAACTTTTGCCCATTCTTAAGAAGTAAAACTCATTTAAAGAGCAAAAAATGTTTAAATAAGCTTAATTTTACTTGCTAAAATCTTTTTCTTTTCCCTTGAGGTGGATTAAAACAGCAACAGAATATTTGTCAAAATTCAGAATTTCTGTACCAGTGATTATAAAGAGGAATGTAAAAAGAAATAGAATGAATGCAGAGGCTTTTAAAGGGATATTGCCAAGGTAGAAATTGCTTCTTGAATTAAATAAAGTTTCTTTTCATATTGTATATCCTCTCTAAGATGCAATCACAATATCATACAAAAGTCTTACTAGGTTAAATCTTGTCGCCTCCACTTTAGCAAGGTACACCCTCTCTTTGTATTGCTTTTTTATAAGACATGGAGGAAATTATGCTTTTATGTGAATTTTAAGTCCTGTTGTCATATTCATGGGTGAAAAAGCTACGGAAAAAAAATGATACAAACCTTTTTAGGGTTTTATTTTTGTTTTTAATTTGAGTATTTTGAGTTTATTGTTATTTGCTCTTCACTTAGCTTGCATAATTAATTTGGTCTCTTCATAAATGACAAGGAGAGATGGCTACTCCAAATTTTTCTTTGTGATACTTATAAGGCACATTTATCAAATTCTTCAGAGGAATGAGTCAAGATACTTTTATGTAACTCTATGACGAGGTCTATATAGTGACAGTTACACCGCCCCTAACTATAAGAAAACATGTTCTGACAAAAGTTTTTAAGTATAAAGACCAAGGCGAGAATATAAACCAAGTTCAGATAATCTTCATTGGTTACAGGTACCTCTTAACTACTTTCTTACCACATGAACCACTTTATTACTACTTTCTTTTTCTTTCTCTGCTTGATAGCTTTTCCTTTTTTTTTTTTTTTTGTCTCAGTATAGTGTCTTTTTCTTGGCTTTCTACTAGTTTCAGAAATTTCTGTYTCTTACCCCATCCCACCTTCCCTCAGTTGAAGACATGACCAGAGAAACAACTCGTATCGACACTAGTGGGTGTTTTAATGTAGCAGTGGATTAGCATATCTCGGAATATTTATGTCTAGCTCCTCTCTCCYTATACTAGATGTTTATGATGGCTTAAAAACGGATCAAGGAGCAGGATGATGATACTAGCACATTGTTTGGACTAATTAACTGCACTTAAAGGCGGGTTATATGAATTCAGTCAAGATGCTTCAGTAATAGAAACCTTCCAGAGAYCATCTGGTTCAACCCACCTACTCAATCAGGGTCACCCAGAGCAGGTTCCCAGGGCTGAGTCTGGTCAGGTTTTGAATGTCTCCAAATACGGAGACTCTGCAACCTCTCCTGTCTTGTCACTGTCCATCACTTAGAAAAGTCTGATCTTTAAGTCCTCCCCTCAGAGAGATAGTTATGTACATTGTCTAGCCCTGAGGCCAAAAATACCCCAGCTTTCTCAATATCTCTTTGTATGAGAGATGTTCCTGTGTCTTCATCACCTTTGTGGCCYTTCACTGGTCTGCTTCCAGTAAATCAATGTCTTTCTTTAATGAATGATATTATAATTCCATCTTTCCATC
The DNA here is from genome assembly GCA_003342815.1 of Eudromia elegans. Classification (NCBI taxonomy): domain Eukaryota; kingdom Metazoa; phylum Chordata; class Aves; order Tinamiformes; family Tinamidae; genus Eudromia; species Eudromia elegans. Next base: position 1,826,206 of record PTEX01000148.1, on the reverse strand, counting down.
TGTGGTGAAGAATGTTAGGGCAGTCAGGCTTTACTTCGAAGCATGCAGTACATGGTTAGGAGACTATGACTCTGATTTCCAGTGGAATTAGTCCTTATCTTTTGCAGAGAAAGATGACTCAGTATTTAAGGGATCATCTTCAAGGAAAACGACCTAAATAATATTAGWCTTCTATGAACAGAAAGATAAAAGAGTTATTATTACTAGAAATGACAAGCCATTTAAAAATAAATTTCTGTTTCTGAAAATGTTACTGGTCATGAACCCCCCTTTTAATAAGTAACTGAAATCAAGCTTTTATGAAACAGATTCCTCATTTGATCTGTTTTCTATAAATCTGCCTAGTTTTTGTACATGTAAGTACACAGAGCTAATCTCAGAGTTTGGGTCTGGAATTCAGGTTTAAAATTTGAGTTATTTCCATGAAGGAAATGGATTCACTGTTAACTCCTATTATTGGAAACTGGGATCAAAAAGTAGCTTTACTGGTATAGTTGGATATATTGGCCAAGACATAATGTGTCAGTTTGATTGTGTCTTGGACTGTCCTGGATGTCACCTTGATCCTGATAGAACTCATACACTGTTAATATAAACATATTCACTTAAGTTGGTAAACTTGATGACTGAAGAGGAAACCAATGGTTTATAGACTCCTTCATTTAAACTACCTTTGWGTTTTTCATTTCTCAGTCCTAACGTTTGGAAGTTCTTTGTTTACGTGATTACTTTCTATCTGTAATAAAGATCGATTCAGGCAATCAATAAGTGCTTTGAGAGAGAGGTGTTGTCATACCAGCAGGTTTTTAATATGCAGGAAGGCCCAGTCCAGCAAAGTACTTAAGCACTTGTCAAAATTTAAGCCACAATTACTTCCATTGACTTTGCTCTCACTCTTCATATGCTTAAAGTTGGGCACATATTAAAGTATCTTGCTGAGTCAAGATTGTTCTATATTGTAAAATAGGAKAGTTAACACAAAAAATATCAATGCTATCTGAGCTGCTGAGCATGCAAATCTTTAGTGAGGAGCAGGAAGAAAGGCACGAATCCACAAAATAGAAATAAAAGAAAAACTGAGGGTGACAATGGAAAAAGCAGCACTGAAAAGATGTGACAGCTGTGACATTCATCCATATAAATGTAAAGAAATCCAGAACGCTAAGGTCACTGATCCATCCTTTCTTCATCAATTGTGCGGCAGCAATGCAGCTCAAGGCCTATTGAATGTAAAGAWCCCCCACTGTTCTCAAACGCCCAGTAGAGAAATACAATGTCTGATCGACAACTTTCAGGCCCCGGCAGGGTGAAATAAGGACAAAGTGTTCCCGAGTGCTGAGTTTCTCCACCTTCTGGGGTGAAATTAAGCCCCTTGCAGAGTCAGCACACAGTTCCCAATAGCAGGGGCCATTCCCGCTGTGACGGAAGCCAAGAATGCACCAGTGATTTAATGAAAGCTTGATCAGGGATTCAGTTTTGATCCCATTTGCCCTGACCTTGTAAAACTGGAGTAACTTTGCTGAGGGCAGAGTGATCAATTTGTGTAGAGAGCTACGCTCCTGGAAGCAATAGGCGCCCGCAGTCCTTGTCGGCTTCCAATGTGCCTCGATAAAAAACAGGAAAATAAAATGTCATTGGACAGGTGATATCAGCCTCACCAAAATGCATATGAAATTCCTGCACTAGAGAAGGTTTTCCTACTCAATCAGCTGTATTAGCTGTTTCAAAAGTATATAAACATATATGTATACATGTATATGTGTTCCAAATGCATTGTTAAAAAAATTATCGCATCCGACCTGAGTACATGTTTGAAGGAATAGGCTAGGTTATGCCTGCTGATCTTTTCAACTGGAAAATTCTTCCTAAAGGGCAGAATGCAGCATTATGGATCAGAGACTACCAAAGAAGAAGAATGAAAAAAATAAAGGAGAAAGAAAAAAAAAAAGGAAGAAAATTGCCCTGCAAGCTGATAAAAGCCCATCTGCCTTCTTTTGACAAGGCACTGTCATTCTTCACAGCTTCGCATCCTGTAGACATTTAGAGGGTCATAATTTCCAGTTCAGTTTTCGTTTTTTCTTTCCCCCCGCTCTCTTCTGAGTGGAGCAACGTGCTGAGGAGTAGGCTAAGACGGCCTGAACTAATTCATCTTGTGACCTTTTAGTGCCTTCAGAGCAAAGTGATTTAATAGCACTTAATCTGTCAAAAAACTGAAGCTTTGTAATAACTGTATATTAAGCCAGTTTTTATGGAGCATTAGCTGAAGTCCTCACAGTTTACAAGATGGGGTGGTACCTTGTCACTTTTTTGGTTTTTGTTGGTTTTTTTTTTTACTCTTCCACAAAACCCTGTTACTCAGAAAGACCATTTTGTATTTAAGAGAGACAAGGAAGTACTGGAGAGGGTGGCCCTGTGCATTACAGGGTCCATAGGAAAGGTCCCTTCCCACCCCTGTGTGATTTATGCCCGAGGACTCTTTGGAGCTGATGGAGGGATTGAGCAGCCCATACGCTCAGGTCTCACTGGTAATGGAGGGATCTGCTCAGGCCTGGCCACGTGCCACAAACACTAACTTAGATTTAAAAGAGATTATCTGAGGGCAGAACACCAAGTAGAATTTGTGAGAACCAGTTCCTGCCTATGCCACACTTTGCTCTTGAATTGCTTTATTTAAATTAAATTGGTGAATCTAATTTCTCTACCAATAATCCAGGTAATAACAATATTTCTAATTTTTTTCCTCTTATATATTTGTCACTGAGGTTAAGGAAATTCTCAGCATGGGCAGTTTTGCTGTCTGCACAGTGAAATCACTGAGGGACTTCATCTTTCTCCACAGAGGAGTAACACAATTAATTAAGAATTAATATAAAAGAAAAATATGAAAAGAGACTGGTCAAAACCCAACAGAAAAAAAAAAAAAGTAATTTTGCTTAGTCCAGTGTAAAGCCCAATGTTTTGGTGTTCATGTCAAAAACATAGCATGAACCTTGGTAAAACAATGTTATATATCCTTTATATATAACTTTATACCTTGTTTCTTTTTTTTTTTTTTTTTCTTTTTTAATTGCTGTTGTACTACCTATTTTAGAGACCAAGCCATCAGTCACGAATGCTTTGTGAGGACCTTGGTCTGGAGATGTCTTGAGGAGGTTTTGTTTGAGGAATGCATCTCTCTGAATGGTCTGTCTGCAGTGAAATGATGSCAGAGCGCACTGTAGTGTTACAGTCTGTAGAGCTAGTCCAGATCTTCCCAGTCATATGATCTTCCTCACCAAAACTTGGAGAGCTCAAGTTTTTTGGAAGCTAGATGGGATAAACGAATGCTAGAAGCATATGAAGCAATTTTAAAAAGCAAATCTGTATGTACAAAGCAAATTTAAATTGCTGTACTACTGTGTCCCAATGACCTTACCTATTCTGCATCGATTTTGTCCYAGGAACACAATTAAAAAATAGATGGAAACAAGTAAGGAAATAAAAATGTTCTTTAGTTCAGTGTAAGTTCACATCCAAGATGATACTTTAGTGACTCTTTTTTTTTTCTGGCAGCAGAAGGTAGGAGACCATTATTAAAGCTATAATGAAAGGCCAATGTCAACCATAATGATACAGAGCAGCATCTCTCCTTAGCAGACAGAGGAACAAACCGTCAAATTGCTTTTCGAGATCTGAAAATGTTGGTTTTCATTAAAAAGCAAACAACAAACAAAATAAACCCAGCATTTTTGTAACTGTTGTTTTGACAACCCTTTTTTTTCTGTCTCTCTTCATGCRCCTTAGATTAGTATTATTACTACTATTATTATTATTATATTAATGTAGTGCTTAAATTAGTCCTTTGTAAATTTTTTATCAATACACAGAATTAAAAATTTCCATTGCTACAGTAAACCCCTCAGAGAATGTAAGCGAGGAGATGAAGCACAGATAACCAGAGGGCATGATTTAAGATAGACAGCTCCAACTCTGTAAATTTTCTCAGTCAGCATTAGAGTCTCTTAATATTTTATGTAGTATTCCTTGCTTATATGTGACATTCTGTGCCTCTAATAAAGACACAGGCCTGGAATTTTTCTCTACTTACCTCTCACGTCCTTCTTTAATTTGCAAATATCAAGTAATTGGCTTGGAATTTTTCTTATTTTGTTTTGTTTTGTTTTTCTCTCAAATGTTTTCTGCCACCACTCCTCAATAGTTCTAGAAGTTCCTGACTGCAATATCATAATTGTCATTCTGGGGACACTTTTTTTTTTCCTTGAAAAATGAGTGGAAAATTGGTGTGAAATTTCCTAGAATGTTTGTTTTTATATACTTTTCATCTTCTGTGAAGTTTTTATTATATTGCATGCCAGAAATTCTTACAAGTAAATCACTGGATTTGGGTTGTTTGCAATGTTTTAGCGCATGAATTTGGTCAATATAATTAGCTGTTACATTCAGCTATTAAAAACATGGGTTAAAGCTAGTGATTCCAAGCATTAGCCATCCATCCTCCACAGTAAAATACCTTGAGTATCTTGCTGTGTCCTCTGTCACCTCCAGGGTATCTCTGACTCCTCCTGGTGCTCATCTCTTCATGGCCCTTTATCATATGCCAATTCCTGATTGATCAAATAATAGATTTTTTGGTCAGCCTGCTCACTGGCTGAGAGGCAGCAGTACCTCCTTGGTGACCACCAATAATAATTCCCATCACAATTTTTTTTTTTTTTTTAATGGTCAAGCAGGATTGAAATAATATTATTCGAAATGACCACAAACTTCAGCAAGTCTCATTTTAGCACTGGAAATTTAAGCACATTCATATTTGAAAGAGACACTGTAGAACCCCAGACAAATTTATTTCCTATTTTGCAAAGTAACAAACACAGATATCTGTCTTCCTTTATTTTTTAATTGAAATAGAGTAGCACAGTGTTTAAAACCTGCAAACAGATCAAATTATTCATTCTGTTCTCTCTCTCACCCGAGAAAGATCCAAAACAGCAAGCAAATATCATTTTAAACAAGCAGAGCTAACAATATTCTTTTAATAACTAACTGCCCACRGATGAAAGTTAATAAAGTCATTGGGCCAAATATATGCAGGTTTAATTYCAATTACACCACATCCGTGTTTAATATAAAACCACCAACTTTGTATTCAGTCTGGGAACCAACCATGCTGATTTGAGCGGAGTCGCAGAAAGGATGAATTAGATGGATGGTGCGTTTTCTGTACAGTTAGAACATCCTTGCTCTTTCCTTATTACAGTCAAGATTTCATTAAAATTCAATTAAAARAAGAAATTAAGAGAATTTTGGGAAGTAATAAATAATATTTGAACATCTCCTTCATGTTTGCTATGAAAGCAGTGAATAGGTGTAAAATGATTTTTTTTGGCCAAATGAATTTACTTGATGATCATTAAATCTTATTCTAAAACAGAAAAAAGTCTGTGTTCTTTTTTTAATTTTTATGGATTAATTTGWATAAGGAATTGTACCGAGAGCTGAATGAGATATGAATGAGATCTTCTGAAAAAAATATTTTTTCCTCCATAAAATTATGAGGATTTGGGTTTTTTTTTTCTTCAATAAAACACATTAATATTACACTTCTCTTTTTCAGTTTGTCTAATAATATGTCACTGTTTCAAAGAGAGGTAACCAGAGTTAGGTTCAGATGGTTTTTACATGGATACCTACATGAAACTAGATTTCTTTTCAGAACACTCAAATCCCACCCAAACACCCTTATCATCCATTTCAGAAAACAGGACTACTTATTTTGATACCTACCCATGGGAAACCAGATCTGGAAATGCTGGACACTCCTTAAATTCATCTCTTGAGCTATACCCAAGAGGAAATGAGTTTGAGGGCACATCCTGCTCAGGTTGCAGGATGAAAACTCCGTGTCTGCTGCCTGCAAGARCTTTCTTGCAAAGTAGGAACTCCAGATTCTTTTCCCAGAGATATCCTGCAACCGAAATATAATTATTGACAACTCCCCTTCAGTCATCCATGTCCCTGCCTAAACTTCGCATGTCTTGCTACCACATTCCAAAAGAAGTTTTGTCTCTCAATGTGTATTTTACACAACCTGGTAAAATGTGATTCCCAGGCTCAGTGAGACCTATGAGGGTTGTCACTGAACAGTTTATTTCCTAGTACTGGTTCCCAGGGTGCTGAGATACATAAAGATAATTCTCTAACGTACGGCTCTGGCTGTATCATCTCTTTCGCTGCGCATCTTTCTCTCTTGCATCAAGCATACAATTAATTACACAGCTCTATCCCTTTCCTGCATATTGTGAGGTGAGGATCCTTGGGCTAAAGTTCAATAACTAAATGTTATTAGTAATAATCGTGATAATAACGAGATCAAAAAAGTGAAATTTTTTTTTCCTGAAAGACTTCAGTCCACCAAACAACCCAACTTGGCAGTCAGAGACACACCTACCTTGTGGCTTCTCAAATGGAACTTGAAAATGGTATAATACTGGCTTTAAATTTACATGGCACTAACTTTTCCAGAACAAGTTCAGAATTTATAATTTATTTATATTGKTTTTTTTYCTCTTGATTTAACTTTTATTTTACATGGAAGTCTCTTGAAATATTAATTGCCTTTTTCTCCACTGAGACCTAACAAAGGTAGACAGCAAGGTAGTTCTTGCACACAGCAGGAAAAAAACAGGAAGGGAGGGGATGATTTCTGCACAAAAAAAAATAATAAATAGGAAAAAAAAGGTTAAATAATATAGGCATATTCCTTATAATTACAAAATATTTTAATCGGGGTAATCTCAAAAAAAATCTTTCATCTTTGCATCATTTTATAGATATGTTTTAGTTTCTCAGTTTGCATGTAAACATTTAAAATAGAAAAAAAAAAACTAAATGAAACTTTGCCACAAGCATCTAAAGATGGAAAATGTTAGATTCTTTTTTTTTGCCTATTTTTGCCTATGAGGAGAAAGTGAGACTGAGGACTAGATCCAACAAAAGTTTTAGGTGATTAGAAGTAGGATCTTCGTCTCCAGTGTGAAAAAGTTATGTTAGACAGATAGCTGCCTTATGTAATATTTTTGAAGAYTACAGTAAATTATAAAATGTATTCAGCCATACCACCATCTGCTAGGAACTGTGCCATAATTTTTTGTTTTCCCTGGAGTCTARCCTCTGAATCAGGTTTGTAAGGCCACCTATTTCATGAAGTGGTGGACAATGACACTCTGGGACGTTGCTGTGCAGAATGACTTGGTCCTTCCATGGTGAATTAACTGCATTTTGAGCCTGGATGCCAAAACGGGAGCTGCCTGGCTGGTCTGAACCCTTGGATGGTTCCAGGTTGGCTGAGGCATGGGAACAATTTGGATGTTTAGAAATATAGAATCATGGAAGTTTTGGTTGGATGGGACTTCTGGAGACATCTGGACCAGTTTAATATATGCTTAAACCAATTCTAYTATTTTTTCTCTGATCAAACAATATCCCTTTATTTTAGTTGCCATAAATTTCTCAAAGCCTTACCTTGAAATTTTTAAATATCTCCAAGGTTGTAGACTTCTTAGCCTCCCTGGAAACCTACTTCAGTAATTGGTCACCTTTACTGTGAAGATGTATATTTTTTTTTATCTTGTTGGAATTTGTCTTGCTGCATTTTGTATCTATTGCATTCATCCTTCTGCTATATGAAGGAAACTGCTATTTAAAATGCTAAAACTCTATCTTAAAATTGTCTCTGTTACTTAATCACACATTAAAAATCTAGCAAATCACAGTGTCTCCTAAAAAACTTTCACCAACACTCTCTGTCTAATTTTTACTCATAATAAAAGTTATTTTGAGCCTGTCTTGTTTAGGAAAGAATTGCTTAAAGGTAAATGAAAGTATCATCACTTTTTAGAAGTACTGAAGACAAAAGTAAGAATATCTATTTAATTTGTAATTACATAGACATTTTGAGAGGTAAGGTAATTAATATCATTAACCATTTAGCCAAGTTTACTCCAACATATATACTTTTCCAAAAGTGTTGTGGTATCTCTATGAACACATTTGGTCAGCACTCCAGTTTTGTTTTGCTGCTGAATTATAGGATATGCACGGTTATCTTTTACAGCAATACTGGACATCTACATGTCAATAGAGTGACACTAAGTCTGTGCTCTCTTACATCATTCATTACATTGCATTCTTTTTTACAATTGAATGTGCCCTGCCCCTCTTTTTTATCAGTTGACCAACCATAACAGTTTTTAGGGATGATAATATCTTTCAAATTAACAGAACATATTGACTTTAAGTAGATTCTTAATGAAAACAATTATTGTTTAGACTTATTTATTCAGAAAAGAAAATCTCAATGGGAACTACAAGGAAAAGTAGTGAAATTATATCAATTTGCATTCCCTGATAAGAGGAAGAGAACAAAACCTCAGTCAGATAAATCATTGTCCTTCCACAGAAATTATTTAATATTAGGCCTTAATTTAATGGTTAAATCCAGGTGAGAGAAAGAATTTCATCTCGGTTTTCTCACCTCCATAGAGGGTACTGTGATTCCCAGTGCAAACTTTCTCTTTCTCCCTCTTTCAGTGTGCTTATATCTTAGGCTTCTAAGTAATGTTACTAAGAAAATTAAATCCCAAATACAGGTAAATTCCTTGCAGAGTTGACTGAACTTTCTGATAGTTTCTATTTCCATAATTTCACATCAGGAGTCATGATAGTTTTTATTTTCAGCATCAATCTCAAAGAAAATTGAAGAAAAGGATGCATTTTGTTTGGAGGCTATATCTACAATATTTCTAGTCTCTACTAAGCTTCGTGGCACTGGGCCTTCAACTTTTCCATGCTTTGTTTACATTTATATTGTTCAAGACCCTTGAGTACTTTGTTTTACCAAATGTCTAAACTTTAGTTGAAGCTCTCACCTTGCTGAATTCAGGACTCTGCTTTAGTGTTCTTCGTTGAACAATTTTCTATATTTCTCCTTCTTGATTTTTTCAGGTAAGGAATTACTATCAGGCCTTTCTTTCTGAAAATAAGAATTGAGAAATTGATTGAATTATTCAGCTGGCATACCTTTGTTGGTTAAATTGGAGGCGAAACAAGAAGCAAAACCAACACTATTTAAGTTTCAGACTCATTCTCGAACTGCAGGAGCAATGCTGGTCTTAGGAGCTGGTTACTGCCACATCACGTATCATCAACTAAAGTGATGACAGCAGTTTCTTAAGGTACCGAGTCAATCTCTATGGAAATTCATTTGCTACAGTGCTTAAGCATAATGCCAGTTCCACAATTTTACTTCCATTTGCCTAAATCAGACAGTTTCCTTTTCCCTTTCCTCTTTCTTCTCCCTTCCTTCTCCCTCTGCTTCTCTCTTTTTTTTCTCCTTTCCCTTTCTCTTTCTTCCCTCCTTTCCCTATTTCCTTTTCTTTTTCTCTTCCTCTCTCCTCCCGCCTCTCCCTCCTTCTCTATTTTTCTTTTAATTCCCTCTTTCTTTTTAACTTTCCCTGTACTTTCAGTGAAGACCAAATGCATTCCACCTGACAAAAATATTTTTAAAAGCGTGTAAAAGCAGCATATGCATTCCCTTCCCCTACCATATTGCCCATAACACTGTCAATAACATGCTCCAGTGCTCCATAAGGCTTTTGCTTCCCTCTCCAACAGATGCCCAAAAGCAATACACATCCCAGCTTCATCAAACTTACACGTTAGTGAAAAACTTCAACGGCAATCTCCCACACTTCTGCATCCATCTGCACCTTTGCCTCCAATATATCCCTTAACTTCCATTTGGGAAGTTATTCTGCATTAATGCTAGTAAGGACTCTGACAGGCAAACAAGTTACTGCGTGGTAATAACTTATAAAGTATAAGGAATTCCCTGCTAATTGCATACACCTTCCTATTCTAAGATAATTTCCATAGATGTTAGGTAACTTGATCACTATGCTAAATTAACAGTTGTGGCAAAGCTGGTACTGTGGTAAAACTGGTACTGTATTTGTTTTCTGTGTTCTCTATCTGTTTACTGTACCAGTCAATCTCTCCCCTAAGAACTGTTAGGATATGCATATGCATAAAAATTCTTGTGCCACCTGCTATCTCCCTTGACAGTGGATAAGTGAAAATGATGATAAGTCATGAAAAAGCATTTTTTCCCCCAATTGCTACACAGGACATTCAGCAGAATTGTATGGCCAGTATCACTTAACAGTACTTATTAACTGGATTAAGAGAAAAAAAGTACACATTAAGCAGAGATTAGCTGTACACCTTTACAAATGTGTACACAGATTGTAAAGGCTACTGTTATGTGAAATTTCCTCCTGTGAAGAATGTTAATGCGAGGTCCCATACGCAGAGTAGATGTTACTCACTCAGGTCAGGACCAAAAACTGAAACCTTACCTGCCATGGAAGATAAGCATGACTTTTCATCTCCAGCAGCACTGCCATCCCTCCAACATTCATACAAGGAGAGAGGCCATAAGAAAATCCAGGATCTGACTTAAAAATACAAAAATAGAACTCTGATGCTTGCAAATATTACACTATACTGCAGCTCAGTCTTTCCATCAACTTATAATAAGGACAACTTTACAGAATGAAACCTAATGGAGTTTTGTTATGAAGATATAGTTCTTCACCATCTGTCACATCCATTTCATCATTATTCTCCTCCTCAGATGCTTCTTGCTCCCAGGATGACTAAGAACTCAATGCAGCCCAGGGAGACCTGTGAGTGTAGGGATGGGGCTTGAAAAGCCTCGTGTTTTTCAGCATGAAGACCTGCGGTAAAAAGATGTTATTTACTTTAGCTTCAGTATTAAAAATATATATACTTATATTTCTCTTCCTGGAAGATTTCATCTTAAACTCAAGGCCTGCGAGTCTGCGCAAAGAAAAGATGTTCCTCCTGACATGGCCCTGCTCTTCTCCAGCAAGCACAAGATTCTGGAAACAGCCTGCCCCAATGTTAGCTCAGTCCAGTCAAGCAAGGTCAGCGCTGCTATAATAAGTGTCTATACATTTATTCAGTGCACCTTCACAGTTCTCTTCCATTAGAAGGAGCAAGTTCAGGCTCATCTGAATTCACAGCAGTGACAGATGTTGCCAAAGATGGGTGCCTGTCTGCAAAAATCAAATCCAACCAGCATGATGTGCCTGACAGGGAAAGCTTCACCAAGCCAACACGATGCAGGAGTTATCTGACCAAACCTTCCCAAGACAGATGGGGGAGAAAGACACTTTTTGGTTACATTCAGCTTAGAGACTTTCCAATGCAAACTTCCCTAGTGCATCCCCAGAGCATCACTCCAGATACAGAACCCTTTGCCAGTCGGTAAATACACTTTTCTGTTGTTGTTTCCTAAAGCAGCTGCGGTAATGTTGTCTCATCGGAGCTCTATTCATTGCAACAGCTCATTGTATTTCAGTAGGTAATAAGTGATGACTTTTAATCTTTCCATCCTTTATTTCATTTTGCCTCTCCACCAYGATTTTCTTCAGAAGTAATGAAGCTTTTGTGTTTAAGGAACACCAATTTCAGTGGTCAAGGATCCTAGTGTCACRGTTAGCATCATGTCGACACCAGACCTGTCTATTTTACAAAGAACATGGAACAGAAGTCTCCGAGTAAGTAGAAGCCCAAACTGTTCACCCAGCACCATGTGGCACCAGATGGACTTAAGCATAACTGTGAGTGGAAGGACTTATTAGTTTGAGTTCAGTTCCAGACAACACACAGACCCAAAGGATGTGTCTGTACTGGTAAATTAAATGTTTCTGGACTCCCAGGCCAACTGGCATGGAGCAACTTGCTTTTATGCTGGTAAATTCTGTCACTTTCCAATCTGAAGAGGCTGCATGCACACAGCCTATTAGGAAAGATCCTTGGAACTTACAGCTTCCCAACTGCGCCAAGGAATTTTTGGGGAGATTACAAAATGAAACAGGCCACATTCATGCCAGGAAATGTTGCAGGCACTTACTAGTATGATCATGATTCAGCATCCAGGAACATTCAAATTTACTAATATAAACCCAGCCAATCTGTCTCCTCTGTATGGGTTCAGGTAACCCTCGTTTCCATTTCCTCTTTCTCTGTTTTGTTTTGTAGCTTTGTTGTTGTTGTTTATTTATTTGCTTTTTTCTCAAAAAAAGAACCTAATGCAGAGCTGCCTCTGAGCTAGCTCTACACCCATGAAGTTAGAGACTCTTTTTTTTCCAGCCTATGTGATGATGAGGTGCAACTGGGTTGACTTGGTGTCAGAGTGGAAAGAGGTATCAGACAACATTCGTGTCAGACAATGGCTGAGCTATTAGCTCCAGACCAGCAGAGACACAATTTGTTTACTCTGTCACCACACAATAAGAACAGAGGGTTGCSGATTGCTGTGGCATTATTTCCAATGCAGATGTAAATTCCTCCCGCTACAGCATAATTCTTCAATCAGTCCAGCTCAAGTTGGAATGCTATGACATTACAAATGTCCCACACAGAAGTGSATGTTATATTACCTCCAGAGCACTTAGATTCTATGAGGAATCAAACTGAAAAATAGGCATCTGCAAAAGTGGAAGAACTCTGTGTTTGTGCTTTCCTTATGGCACTCGTTCTAGGAAGAAGTCCCCTTGCTGTGCTGTAGGGCATAGATCATGGAATTTTACATCAGTTTCCCTATGAAAATGAGGAGGATATCATTTATTTCCATACCTCTGAAATAGTAAGGATTGTTATTATTCTGGTCAGCCATAAAGGATGGCCACTCTAGGAATGAAACRGGAAATGTTTAACAGAATGAAACTGAAATTCAAGACAGATTGAATTGCTCCAGGTGAAGAAAGAGGATGGGGTAATTTTCAAGTGTTTGTTCTCATTTTAAAATTGATTTATATACTGTGACATTTACACTTGCTTCAGACTTACTTTCAGCTTTCCCAGGCGAGAAACCCAAGCTAAAATTTGATAGCAATACAGAAGTTTAACAAATTTAGTTGGCCTTCCAAAAAAATAGCATGGTGTTCTTGAAGTTTAGAAGTGCTTCTATTTTCCATGCGTAGCGTAACATTTTTCTGAAACTTGATCTGGAATGTGCATTCAGGTCTATAAACACCAAAGAAAACAGCTTTTGTGCTAATGAGCATGTATCAAATCTTCCTTAATCTTCTGTTGTCTTCTAAGGAAGGCAGGGGAAGAAGAATGTGGAATAATGTTAAACCAAACTTTGGTGAAAATATTTCTTGATGCTCTTCTTATATTAATTTATTTTAAARTATTTCCTGTGGATAATTTTTCTGATATCACTACTATTGTATTTCATCAAAACAATAAAAAATACAGCTCCTTTTTGTTTTTACGTGATGAATTGGCATTTTGTCAACAATAACAGTAATAATCCAAACACCTTGGCAATGTCAGTAGTTYAGATAGCTCTTAGCACATCTCACCTTTTTTTTTGTTTCTCCACTGGGTTTTAATCTGACATTTTAAAAACTGTCCCTGATTTTCAGCAATAGCTGAAATTTCCTTGATCATAAGAAATCCTGTCCCAAGGAAACAGCAGAATGAMGTAAATGAGGTCTAAGGAGAAGAGTTTGCATATCCAAATGGTCAACTATAAAATGTATTTTTATTTTCTTCTCTGTTTTTCATATGGGGAGTGGAGGTGAGGCGAGGAGTGGAGATTTTTTTGTTTTACCACTGTGAATCAAATGACACGCAGAAAACCACATGGTCCTTTCCATTTCCTTTTCTTTCCCATTCACCAAAAAATAATGTCCGGCTCAGCAAGACTGTCTCTAATCAAACTAAGGGCTAAAGTTAGTGAAACTTCAGGAAGTCCCCAGTCCTGCTCTTTCCATTGATTTGGCCTGGAAGATACTCTGAAATTGCACTTTTGTATGGTAACACACAACCCTAAGCAGAACAATTAGTTTATATTATTTGCTTCAGAAAATAAAGGGCAACTGCAGATGTGAAAACAGCTCATTTTTGCTACCCTCTGGCACCCTTTGACAGTAAGGAAGAAAGTAGAATAAAGTTAGGTAACAGAGAGCACAAGGCAAAGTTGGAAAGCAAGCACTGAGTTTTGAGCCTCCATGCTCAGCATAACTGAGATGCTTCAAAATAATACAAATCAGTCACATATACATTGTTCTGCAGGTGGTGACGGAGGCAGAGTTAAAAAGAATTCTGCACTTCAATTTTAAAAGAGTTCCCAGACCAAGAAATCAAACCAATAAAGACCCCACAATCATACAGTATGACCAATGATGTTTATAGGCAGTGAGAAACCCAGCATTCAGCAATTTCCTAGGTCAACAAGGAACAAATAGAGAAAGCAAATCCATGAAATAAGAAAAGGAAAGATCATCCTGTGACTTAACACCAGCAGGGAGATGTTGGAGCCAATACAGCACTCATGGATAAGATAAAGTTCAATTAAATTGAAAATACTCCGAAGTGAAAGTGTAGAAGCTGAACATTGCAATTGCCTTCCTCTATTGCCACTTGAAAGACAAATATTTGTATTAGGAACACGTATCAAATTTTCCTGAACCCTCTGCTGTCATCTGCAGAAGGGAGGGGAAGGGGAAGATGGGGAATATTGTAAAACCAACGCAGTTAGACATCCCTTATCCTATTCAAACCTTATTCTACTGTAATACTAGATGCAGGCAGCCCCTGAAACGGGGTCTTTGTGGGTATTGTTCTCTGTCACATCCTGYGCTGATGTTTTATAGAGGCAATGTTTTCATGATCTTAGAAATCCTCTATGATAGGGTCATAAACTCCATCATTAGAAGCTTTAGAGCCCCTCAATGTAAACTGACTCAGGTCAAAAACATGTGTAGATACAACTAGTTCATTGTGTGAGAGGTAGAACAAGGAAAATGGAAGAAAACATCCATAAGAATTCTAACCAGGATGCCAAAGCTACGGAGATCTGTAGACTTTCACCTAATAACAGAGCCCTGGCCACTTTATGACAACTTTCATTAAGTCCCCAATTATGAAATGCTAAATATATAAAACCTCATGCCAAAATAATGTAGTAAGTAAACACACAAAGGTCCACATAGAGTGACGAAGAGGATTAAGGGACTGGAGCATCTATCTTATGAGGAAAGACTRAGCGAGCTGGGCCTGTTTAGCATGGAGAARAGAAGACTGGGAGGAGATCTGACCAATATGTATAAGTACCTGASGGGAGAATGTAGGGAGGAGGSGACCAAACTCTTCTCAGTGGTGGCCAGTGACAGGACAAGGGATAATGGGTACAAATTGCAACACAGGCAGCTCCATGTCCATGTGGAGAACTTCTTTCCTGTGAGGGTGACACAACCCNCCAGTGACAGGACAAGGGATAATGGGTACAAATTGCAACACAGGCAGCTCCATGTCCATGTGGAGAACTTCTTTCCTGTGAGGGTGACACAACCCTGGAACGGGCTGCCCAGAGAGGCTGTGGAGTCTCCTTCTCTGGAGATCTTCAAACCTGCCCGGATGCCAGCCTGTGGCCCATGCTCTGGGTGTGCCTGCTGGAACAGGGGAGTTGGACTAGATGATTTCTAGAGGTCCCTTCCAACCTCAATTATTCTGTCATTCTGTGATTCTGTGAACTCTGATGCTTAGAAGTTTATATATATATATATATAAATATATATATATATGCTGTGCTTTCTGGCATTTTTTTTCTTCTTTTTTTTTTTTTTTTTTTTTACTACAAGTTTCATGAGGTACAGACCAACTCTTATATTCTTATATTACACTTCTTTTACTATGCTGTGGCTCAAAACTTGCCCACAGCCCCTTGGTACTTTTATAATAACAATATGTAGAATAATCCTTTTCCTTTCTAATTGCACAACACAGATGTCACGTATTATACATACATGTATGCACACATATATATCACCACTGTATCATAGATAACACAATACATTACAACTTCACATTGTCATTTTGCTGCCCATGTAGTGTTTTTGCAGGTATTTGCGGCACAGGAAATGCAGGAGGCATATATTTCATTGTGTTTTATTCTTGATATAAACATTATTGCAAATAACGTGTAAATGCAGAAGGCTTCTCAAAGAAAAACAAATATACATTTCCTATATAGAACATTTTCTTACTAAAATAACTAAAAATCCTCTTTAAATCTTTCCTCATCCATTTACAGATTTTTCCACAAAAATTAAGTCACTTGTGTGTCCAGTTAAACAGAATTTGATATACCTTTAATTTCCCAAGGAATTTGATTCCATAATTATGATCAAGGGTTTATATTAACYTAAGCTGACCTTTCCAGGTTTTACTTTGAGGCCACTGCATGATAGAAAGGGACAAGGCAGCACAGTGAGTGGGGTTTTTTTTGGTAATCATGTACTTACAGATGTGATCAGTAAAGCTCACGGTCATGTATCTTAAGATATACATTATCTTTTTTCATGCTGGATCAGTAATTCGGTGTGCTTGAGAACTATGTATGCCTGGAGCAGGGAGTTCAGTTATGAGCATCAAGGAGCCGCAGGGGAGGTGGTAATAGTACATAGGTGCCCCTGTCTTTATGAAACAGTGTAGAACTGAGATCACACGTCCGATTTTGACCTTCTGCTACTGTATTTAGCACTGTCCCTAGACAGGAGGCTGGGCAGTGGGAGTTTATTTCTGTCACATCTCTGCTGAAAAGGGAAAAGGAAAAGAAAGGCTATGCACAACTAGATAGACTCTAGTGGGGCTGGAGAAGGCATTTCAAAAAGTCTTCCTGGCATCAGGATGTACAATCCTGAAGCACAGCTCAAATTTATAGAAATTCTAAAATCAATTAACACGTTAGGTTCTGAAGAGATATTGTAAACTGTCCAAAGTAATAAAATCAGCAATGCATGGCATTACTTTCCTCTATAAAGACCTTGAATAAATAAGACATTTATAAAAATGAGGAGAAAATATGAAATGAATATCCCAAGAACCATGAAAATATATAAGCTCAAAGAGAAATTGAATTTTCATCTGAGTTTCTAAGAGAGAATGCAGTTGTGGATTTTATACATAATTTATAAGGGAAATTGGCCAGTTCACTCAGGTATACACCATATCAACTTTTAGGAAAGATTAAGCAAGCTGTCTTCTTTTAATTGAAATCAAATACAGGCAGGGAAGAAAATGACTTCTGCCTATAGAAGAATAAGGCAATGTCACATGCCCAACAGCATTAACAGTTTACATGGGGCTTTCTTCTACAAAGTAAACTTCTGCTTCAGTTCTTAAAAGCTGCAAAATGTTGTGAGATTTGTCTGCCTCCCTGATCTCTGGGCCAATGCTCCCTCACCATGGACAGTGCATACACTTCTATGTGACTCTGTGTATAATAAGGAAAACCTATGTCCTACATACTGTTTGCATCTCTGAGAACAAAAGAATTGGCATAATAGATCAAACTAGCCATCCATTTAGTTCAATATCCTTTCCCTGAATTAAGTGTCGGATGCTTTAGAGAAAGGTGTAAGAAAGTCTTTAGCTGGCAATAATAACATGACCTATCTTAGGGAGAATTTGGTAGGGACCTCCAAAACTATTGAATTCAATTTCCTGTTGTGTCAGGCACCACATCCTAAAATGCTCTCCCTAAATATATAAAGCTCAGTCTTAACTTGTTCCATAAAATTCAATCTTTYGCCTTTCCTAGAGTGTTTCAAATTATTAGAAAAGGTGATCACCATTCACAGGTTCTATTATTGGCTCTGTCAGTGTCTTGCCATATTTTCTTTAGTAGGACACTTAAACTCTCAGTGATTCATTTTTTTTTCCAGTCTGTAATTAGGCTCCTCTATTTCTCTGGAAGAGGTTTCTGATGACTACAGAGATCCTCAGCTAAAAGCTTGTAAAGTTGTAAGTGCTTAATCTAACAATAAAAATAAAGACTCTATTATGGTCAACATTTCATTAACCAGCATAATGGAAGGTGAGGATACCCTGGCAGTGGAAAAATACTGATGATGCAGATATTACTACCACTGGACAAGAGGAAGTCTGGCCATCATTACAAGAGGACTACTTGATTTCTGTACTCTGAGATGGCTGTGGCTGTGCCCAGCCTACTAGGGGAACCCTGTTTTCTGAAGGTCCTTCTGCAATGCTCTGCAGGCTGGTCTAATGTTCTGGTGTCAATAATCTACATCCAGCATTGGTAAATGGAGAGGGGAAACAGCTTCCCTGTCACAGCACACATATTTGGAACTCCCAGCAGCTCAGTGTTTGAGCTATCTTCCTGCCAGGCTTGCTACCCTGTGTCCCTGTATGAGCTTCAGGAAGACCACACAGAGAGGCAGTTCAGGAGGATGAGGCCTTTCCTCATGCAGATGCAGTCAGTTCTTTAACACATGGGAGACCKGGAACTCTCACAGTAGGGAAGGATGAAGACCAGGCAACCTCTCAGTTTATGTCACTGTCCAAGGTATTTCCACTTCTGAGAGTGCATTCCAGTGACACTTCAGCTCAACCACCCCAGAAACAGTAGGACTCATTGGCACAGATCTGAAGGAAGTCCCTGGTTGTCACCACTTTGCCACTTGACACAACCATGCAGTAGCATGGAAGAAATGTGACTAAWGGTTCCCATCCAGGGCCTGTAATACTTTTAATATGCAATCTGAAAACTAAATCAGCAGATAAATGAACACCTGACCAAACTTTGACTTCACATCAGCCTAAGGAGAACGGTCAGATTATATAGTTCCACATGAGTTAAACAAGTTAAACAAATGCTATTCAGCAGTCTTCTCAAATGTTTTCCAAAAAGGCTTAGAAATTATTTGTTCCTTATCTCAATTAAAATGAGATTTTACTTTTGCAGTACTAATATCTATGTTCAGTTCCTTCAATTATCAAACAAAAAGCACATGCATTTCAAGAAATATATATTTTTAAAGGCTAACGAACAACAACAACAAAATCTTATTTCTTGTTCASAAAGACAACATATCAAAATTTTGTATTATTTCTCTCAGATTGTAACATATCCTTAYTATCCAACACAGCCAATTGCATCATCATAAGTTTGTGTAAATATTCCATGTAAAGGATGCTAAAAGTCTTTTATTCCATCCCTAGACCAAAAACACATTTGCAAAATCAGAGCAGTGCCCTATACTATCTTGCCTAATGCTCCTCTGGTTTGATTTTAAACATTTCAGTAAAATGTTGGTCCACTGAAAGACTATCTAATAGCATAATATTCTCTACTACTGGGAAATTCCTTCTAGTGATTCCAAATATCGTGTGCATGTGAAGAAGCACACACACACACACAGAGGAGATTGGAAACAGTTCGGTGGTGTTTGGTAGGCCAGCAAAACAGCAGAGTTAGGGTCACCCCTGAGTATGAGAAAACACTGCGGTCTGTAGTGTTAATGAATGGGAGATACTTACGAAGCCTGGGCAAAGGTAGGGATAAAATTTTGCGGGAGAGAAGTAAAGATTCATGCAGAAGGACTGTAAAAAAAGGGGAACAAGCAAGAAAAAATGCTAGCACAGAAGCAGAAAGATAAGTACTTTAGCTAAAAGGAGAAAATAAATCAGCACAGACAGAAAAGTAATTTTCCGTCAGTTTGGTAAGAGAGAGATGCCACAGAATTTAGAGACAGGAGTTTAAAGCTCCGACTGGAAGGCAGTTAGAGCAGTAACAAACCTGGAAAGGAGGCAAGCTGCTGGATGGGTAGAGATGTTGTTGTTTAAAGATAAGCTTTAGATTAAGCAGAAGCCATGAGGAGCTGGAAGCACAGCAGCTAAGTTGTGGAAGCAGCCAGGTACCATTTTCATCCTTCTCCAACACTTCACATCTAAAAGCAATTGCCAACACTACTGGGACTCTTTCCATTGACTTCAGTGTGATTTTGAGGAGGCCTTGACAGAGTACAGATCTGCAGTACCATTAAGGGAACTTGGCAGAAGTACCACGTTCTCACCACTGCTCCTCATCCCATCCCCTGGCTGTAATGTGATGCATATTCCTTTTAGAGATCTTTGTTTTATGGATTAATTTTAACTTCTGTTTCTGAGGATGAATAACTACGACCGCTGGCTTGAACTATCTCATGAATAGCCAAGAAGGAGTAACTCTGGCAGAGCAACACGTTCCAGGCAACCTCAGTGTTTATCGGTTGTGCCATTCAATGAACAGTTTTGCTAGTATTAAGACTCAGACGACTCTGTCAAAGACAAAAATAACGCTACGTATTGTTAATAAAGAATGGTGAAAAGAGGAAAGAAGGCCACCCAAAGGAAAAATGTAATTAGGATTAATTGCTCCTTTTGAAGGGAAATATAAACTTTAAATAACTGGATAAATCAGATAACTATAAATCTTAAGGAAGTTGACATATTYGAGGAAGGCTTCCCTCCATGGAAAATTATTTAACTACTAAGCAATTGCAATGTAAAAGTAAGCAACACCTGGGGAGAACATATCCATTTTTCAGGTCTAAATCTGAGATCGAAATACTTCAATATGTTTCATTATATCTGTACTCAAAAAATGTTTACTGACTTTTCTCTGAAGACTGTGGAAGATGCTCTGACTTCTGCATTTCTACAACAGGACTTCCAGTTCTCCCTTTTGACTATTGTCCAAATGCTTTGACAGTAATCAAATAGGAAATAACTTACAASTGGTCATTATCATATAATCAGAGAAATTTGTCCCTTGTTGGTGATGAGATACGTCCACCAAAAGACCTCATTTCACTGACCGTCCAGGGTACAAACAAAGTAGATGAGAGAAATGAGGGAATTTGGAATTTTAAAAACTTTAGAGTGGTTCAAATGTATAGATCTTGTAGAAATTGAGATGAGGAGAAGTGAGAGAGTTGTTGTGCAGCCCAAGACACAGAGGCACAGAGAAGCAGGCTCTACACGTGAATCTTTTTTTTTTTTTCCTTTCCTCATTAGTATCCCTAGCACATTAGCGTTCCCTAAAACCATGAATGTAGTGTTTACACCTTCTTCTAAATCATTAATGAGACTGCCAAACAAGAGCACACCAAACGCAAATCCCTTTTATAAACACTTTCCCCTTGGCTTGCTACATTGTTATTTATAACCATTCCCTGTTTATGCACCTAGGGCACTCTTCAGTCCGTCTGACAGCATCCAAATGCATGTCAGTTTGGATTAATTTTCTTCATCAGTTAATTTTACAATTAATTTAAACAAGTCCAAATTAGCTGATTGTTTTGATTTCTGTTTTGTTTATTGCTTTCTATTTTTTCCTTTTTTTCTTTCTTTTCTCTCTCTCTCTGTCTTTTCATTTGTTACTTTTTCTTTCCTAATATATTTATCAGGATACCATATTATTGATAATATGATGCCTAAATGTATTAACAGATTTTCAGATGTTGCCACGGACACAATGTGTTTACATCGTAAAATTAGTTAATTGTATCTCTTGTCCTTTTCAGAAAATGATGTACAGAAAATAATGTACTTACCAATTGTATTATCAAATTAACAATTTTACAAGTATTTAGTATCCACTTATTGCTGTGTTTAAAAAAAAAAGATAAAATAAGAGATGTCTTTCTGTTGTTCTCTCTATATAAATAGATGTCTATATATCCATACATATACAGAATATTTTGAGCTAGTCCTGGATACCTGGTAGCTTTGTATTATTAGGTATGTCATTGCCTGGGATTGTGGAAAGAACATTCTCATGAAACATTGGGTTGTCTCAGCCAACAAATCAGCTGAGGCGGATCACCCCAACATTCCCAGCTGGAGATGTTCCATTTAATACATAAAGCAAAGATCTTTGGTGATGGAGGCTAAGCCTAAAACTAGATGTCCTGATTAGGAGAGATTCCTGTTCTGAGTCTCGCTCTCACACACCCACTTTTTTTTTTTTTTTTTTAAGTAAAAACAGAAAAAGAAAAGGGAAACAAACAAACAAACCAATTCTATCACTCCAAGGGAAGACTTGAAGGAGCGCCAAGGTAACTTAGAGGTGGAAAGCAGAACTCAAAATCCATCCCGCWGATTCCTGCTCTATACATTGACTTATTGTGTTTCTTCCACTCCTTTCTTCCCATTCCAAAAGGAAGGCTTTTAAGCCATTCCTTCCTGACACATTTTCCATCACAATGTTGTATGACTGTTTCTATTCTGAGATTTTCTACATAAAATACAAAATTCTATCCASACCTTCTCTCCAAGATTTTTTTTTCAATAAACATCAACAAATCCCTGTAGATCTCTAAGTATCTCATTGTCAGAAATACAATAAATTTCTCCACTAAAAAGGTAACACTTTGAATTACTGTCTGCYCAGATTTTTCTTATCTGCCAGCAAAAATGATAAAATAATCAATATTTTTCATTTTCAAACAGCCTTAGTAATAGAGATAACATTTGGCTTTGTTTTATTTTGTTTTGCTTTATTTTGTTTTATTTTTTTAGAGGAGTACTCTTGGACTCTAATAATGCCATTCAGTTCTTCACATTTGGAAGCCAATAGTATTGTAGAAAAAGGGTTCCAATCTGTGCAGGTCTGTGGCCTTCCCTGCTAGGTGATCAAAAACCACGCCAGGCAGAATATGGTTGAGCCTCATGGATGGCCTGTCTGAAAATCCGATTTTCATCACAAACATCTGCTTTTAGGCTGCTAAAGGTATACTGACACCTAATATTCATGCAGTGAAGATACAGCCTTAGCAATTCTATCCTTAYAACAGTGAGCAACAGTGAGACAAGTATCC
Organism: Eudromia elegans; assembly: GCA_003342815.1. Lineage (NCBI taxonomy): Eukaryota > Metazoa > Chordata > Aves > Tinamiformes > Tinamidae > Eudromia > Eudromia elegans. The sequence goes on along the minus strand of PTEX01000148.1, from coordinate 1,803,440 downwards.
CTCCTAAAAACAAATATATAAATAAATCTAAACATCTTGCAGGAATTTTCTGKCAACATTCAACATTCTGGCTTATAAAACTTTGTTGGTTTATCTAAACCAACACAAGTTATCTAAACACTAGGAAGAAGATTCAGTCATTTATGCATGGATATATAGAGTCACATCCTATACCCCTCAATCTCTGTGACACACACATATTACTCTCATTGCTAAAGATCTAGGTGGCAAATGCCCTCTGGAGAGAGGCAGTGACAGAGGGGTCTGAAAGTGTTATTAGATGCCCACTATTTGGTAAATGACTTGTACCTTCAGAGCCCACACGGACACAGTGGCATGAATTAGGCACCGAAATGTAGTGGTTTTGATCTAAACCTAACTGCTTCCTTGGAATACTAATTAACTCTATTAGGGGTTGCTTGCTTGCCACTTAGATTGCTAAATAACAATACAGCCACACATGAATCAGCAGTGTAGGCAGAAAAAGAACTGGGGACTCCTGGCTCCCTTTGTTCAGTATTTTTGTCTGCSAGTTCTCAATGCAGTGAAAATCCAGACTCGTGTCACTCTGAGAAACAACTGAGTATTGGGTAGAAGTATCTTTAACTGGTTTGTTCTGTACTTGCTCCAAAAACCATTCGAGTCTAACTGAAAAGATGAGTGAAGGTGGCAATAACAGTTTTAGCTTCTTCTTTTGCACCAGTGTTTAAAAACCAAAGATGAATAAATGCTTCCAACACCATGATGAATATTTCTTTGATTTCCTTTTCAGGTAGTTGAAGGTGTTGGGTTGCTTTGGACATCATTTAATTCAATTTTAACAGGCAATCTAAAAAACCCTTTTCCCATCGCATAAGTTTCCTGTTGCGCAGGCCAAAAGAACTTACCAACGTATTTTTTTTCAATTTTTTCAAAATGCTGTTCTGTTTAAAAAAAAAAAAAAAACAGAGAGAGGAGAGGGAAAAGACAGCAAATGAGAAATTGGAAACCAAGCGGCTGTACACGAGAAATCATAGCCAAGAGCATGACAGAAGGCTTGTATTCTTTACTCCACAACAAGTAGCACTGGTATTTGATTATGTGCAGAGATCTGGAGCTAAGTCTTATATATCCAAGTAATTACTTTGATTACTGGAATATTCTTACGAGGAAGCTCTAATAGTCCTGGTCTTACTACTGCATTTAAATAAAATCACAGACTACATCCCCATGTTGCTTCTTGCTACTCTCCCTACAATTAACTGTGACTTTTGTTCACAAAAATTTAACTAAAATAAGTAGAAAACAGTGCCTTTGTTAAGGCTCCCTTTGGCGGTTAGAGGATTTGATCCAGTACATCTTGAAAATATAGCTTTGCAGTCATTCCTGTCCTAGATAAGATAGAATAAGCCTTCATTGTATAAAATAGAATAAGGCTTCATTGTATTTCTTGTGCTGCCCATCAATAGTGAGAAGGCTCAGGCATAGATAAGTGTTTACAAGTCACTTCACCTGAGCATCTTTTCTATGTATGAGTCATGACAGTCAAAAACATGTGCCTCCATGACAGCATGGGCATTTGATTTAGACCACGGAGCTAATCCAACCCCAGGGCTGTATCCTTGTCTACGGCAGCCCCAGCTTTCCAGCTGGATGTCTGTCACTCTTCTGCTTTYTTCATTTTGTATATCAGTTTGTCCTTACTTTGCCCTTGGGGAGATTGGACAAAGAGTCAATGTCAATCAATCACTAAGGGAACTATCAGTGCAATTTTGAGTACATCCAGCATCGCTTGACGTTCTGGATATGGTCTTCYGATTTTGTCGGTGGTTTGGTAATCCACATAGAGGGGGTATGTGGATATATGATACTCAGTGAGACGGAGGTGATACATCAGCTGTATTTTCTTCTATACATTATAATAGAATTAGCCTGCAGTCATATGACAAGTGTCAGCTCTAGAAACAGTGGYTAACGCTATTAGATCAAAGGTCCTCATCTAATCCAAAGGTCTCATCCAAACCTTTGTTTCTCATGCATTTCAGGCTTAAGTTTAACCTAAGAAAAAGTATCCAGATCTGATTCAGAACTAAAAATGCATAATTTTTTTTTTTTCATTACTTTTGGCTCTACAGTGGATACTGGATGCAAGATGGCCATGYCTTACTTCTTTATTCTTCAGTGTTAAGGAGTCATTAAAATAGCTAGGCAGTGTTCATCTTCATTATGACATGCACAAGACAAGTTAATATTAGGGTAATAGAAACAGAATTTAGCTTTTATGATCCTTGCAAAAATCCAAATAGCATTTCACAATATTTCTTTCAGAACAGTGTATTTATTAAGCACTCTTATTCATTTTTCTCTTTTAAACTTTTCTTTCTCACAAGCGATCCACATTGCTGATCCTTACTAACTTAGTCCCTAGCTCTCAGTAATAAAAGTAGATTAGGTGAGTGGGCTTTACTGATGAGTTAAGTGAGGGGTTTGTGAGTCCTACATCAGTCCTATGGACTGAGAGAAAATAACTCAGCTTGTGATCTGTGAATGAATGATGCTTAATCCAGAAATCAGAAGCTGACTTGCAAAACCTTGCAAGATCTTCATCTGAATGCATGAAGAGTCATACACTCAGTTGCTCAGTGCATGACAGCGTTGCAGGAAGGCATAGTTGCAACTTTTGTTAATTCTTGTGGTCGGAAAGAGTTAGGAGATTCCTATGAGTTTCTGTCAGTGCTTAAGTGAAATGCTTGTAGTTCTAACACTGAGTGGACCCTCTCATAAACTTATAAATAATATTTACTTATTTTCGCCCCTTTCTTTTTTGCTAATTCTCTCTAGTCACACCTACAGAATAGCTAATAATCTTCTCCTCTCTCCTTCTCCTCTCCTCCTCCTCGCGTCGCCTCGCCTCTCTTCTCATGACTTATATAAGGAAACATTAAATTGACAAACTGAATGTTCCTAATTTGAGAGCTTACTCAAAATCTTTTTTGGTCTTCTTATGCAGGAACTACACAAATATAACCTATCTTTCTCTTTTAATGATGCTTTCTCTGAGTCGTATACCACCTTTACGTCCTCTCTGAAATGAAGCCTAATGAGGGAAGTTCTAGATATTGTAGAGGATTAGAAAAGGGGAAAACTCGCAAATACTCTGGCTGAGAATTTGTAAAGTTGGCTGCAAGTATCATTGCATAGCCCCTGACCATTATTTTTAATCTCTCATTGACAAGGAAAAGCTTGCTGGGAGTTGGGACTTGTTATCTTGGTTTTATGGGCCACTTATGGGCCACTGCTCTTGGAATAACAGGGCTGATAAAGCTCTGGTGCTAAGTTAGTTGGGAAGAAGAAATGGACAACAGAGCCACACAAAGCACGGAGAGTGAGGATGAGAGGGAAAAGAGCTATTAGTGATTCTGGCACTGCATAGTGATTTTTTTTCATTAGAGGAAGGAGTTCTTGCGAACTAAAAAAAAAAAAAAAGTCCTAGTATTTATTTATTTATTTTCATGTTGACCTAATTCTTGACCTAATTCAGAGTGAGATCTATATTTCTGTTCTTTGCAACACTTTTGTTATATAAGACAGTGGGTTACTCTGAGACACGATGAGGAGTTTGAGGAATTTTGAAATAACTTTCTAGGAAAAGTTATTTCTTTTTTTTTTTTTCTTTTTCTTTTATATGTATTACCAAAAATGATTTTAATAATGATATCTGAATATCTCTTTGATGTATTCATATACACAACCCCAACTCCATCATCTTCTCTAAAGATAAAAAGCAGTAGAAATAAAGAAAAATGAGAATGGGACTAACCTACCTTTCAGAGGCTTCACATCTAACCTGTCTGATTTCTCAGTCCTGGGTGTTTAGTRGTTCTGGAGCATTGAGTAGACATTAAATCTTCAGTTTGTGCTGGCTTTACTGAGAGTACAAAGGTTTTGTGGACACATCAGTGAAGACTGATGCAGTAAGACCAATAGAGCCCTGCAAAATATATACATCGTAATGGTAACAGTGTGTGACATACAAGTCATTCCAGTTTCATCCCTCTTTTTGTGTTTTCTTGTAAACAAATACTCTTTTATTCACATTATTTTATTTGCAATTTATTTCCCTGATATTAGAAAAAAGTCTAATTTCTTTCATGTACTGCTTGACACTAATGGTAAAATTTCCACGAGACTTAAAAACTTAAGTCTGTCGGAAGGTGACGGAAGTCAAATTCCATTTCTGCCTGGAGAATTCACATTCTCCTTTCTCACTGAATGCTTGGGTTTGGTGTCTTCACAATGACAGGAATAAGGCACATATTTATTTATCTTATCRGAAGCCAGCTAATTACCTCAGATCAGTTATGAGAAGAGCAAACACAGGATTTTTTGAGAAGTTGATATGCAAGGTGAATATTAAACTCCATTACTTTACCTCAAAGTGAAAATCTAGTGTCTGAAACCCAAGATTTTACAGGAAGGGTTTTTAAGTATATTAACTATCTCATAGTAAGGATTTACAAAAAGACCAAAGTGAAAACAGCAAATGGGATAGGAAGGTGACATTTTATTCAACTCACAGAAGCAAAAGGCTCTCCAGTTCATAGAATTGTCAACATTGTGACACAGATAATTCTGAAAACATTCACCGKTTTGATATCCATCTGGACATAATGAGATTCGACACCACAGACCCCCTTGAACTTCCATCCCCAGAATGCTTTCACCTTGCCTTTTGGATGTGCTCACAAGGGAGATGTGTTGGTGCTTTCATGTCAGACCTTAATTGGAGCATATATTCCCTTCCTCACTGCATCTGTTTCACTAGGGACTTTCATCAGACAAAGTAAAGGGCTTTTTCACTCTTTCAGACCCCTTTTACACAAAGTATTGAGCTCCTTCTAAAAAGTTTTTCCTTTTTTACCCTGTTTTCTGAGGGGTCTCCCACTCATTCTGCTAGTGAAATGTTGTCTTTGTGCTGTCTGTCCTCTGTGCTAACTTCTCCATATGTGTGACTCTATCTGYTCCTATGTACATCCGTGTTGGAAGAGAGAATGAGAGCTCAGGCTTGTTTTTAAAGCTCATTTTGACTTTCTGTATTTGCAGCCTTATWTTCCACTGGTATTATATAATGTGTAATATTTTACTCTTTCCTCTTTTTGTTGTTCTCCACATCTCCTTCTGATCCTTCTTCTCTGTTACTCATAATTTGCAGACCTGGAGAGCTATCTTTTTTATTACCCCAAATCTCCCTTCTTCCATTCTGCATGTCACCTCACTTTTGCTTTGTGAGTCCATTTGAATGAGTACTCCTGCCTTTTCCTTCTACCCTTTGTTCTCTTCCTTTCTTTTRTCCCTTGTTAAATGCCACAAAAAGTCATCTTTCAGTAGACAGAATGGTCCCAGTCAGGCTGATAATTGTGTTGGCTGTACTCATAAAAATGCTGTTAGGACCTGGAGGATTTGACCTTGCTTGATACTTCTCAGTCACTGTTGTGACTCAGATTTTGGATCTCAGCTAAACAAATCATGTAAACATCTGCTGCTTTCTGCAGGAAGAGTGCTGTTCTATTCGATTTGACTCAATTCGATTTGATCCAATTCGATTCTAGGTAGACCGCTGTAATTCCCACAGTACCACAGCGTTTGAGTGCCTTCCAACACTGCAGAGCACAACTAACCTCTGTTTCATAAGGCAGATCCCACCTCTCAACTTCACTGATGTCGATGGAAACTCTAAAAGTGTGTTGTGTTGGTCAAACCATGTGCTGGATTTGGGGCTTGCTCTTTGACCTCTATGCAACCACATATATCCGTAAATAGTATCCAGATACATGTAGACACATAATAGGCTAGTTTTATCAAATGCTTACATACGAATAATTTCAGAATTCAGCTACATGAAACCAAAATAATAATATGATGACAATGTCTAGGATAAATCTATCATCATCTACAAGACTAAAACATTTGCCTTATCCATATTTCTCCAGTGTTCACACCACAGGATATGATTTTGAACTTAGCCATGTCATTGCAAACCATTCTATAAAGTATATGTTTATGCTAGGATATAATTTGRATTTCAGTTATGTTCTTTTTTTTAAAAAAAATATAACTCCTAAGTGACTGCTTCAAATATTATAAGAAACAACTTTTAATCATCAGATTTCAAAATGAAGACTTTATTCACACTGAAACACTGATAGACAATTTATTTCACGGGGTTTTATCACGTCTACTAGGAAAATCACTTTCAAAATCATAAAATGAATGAATTCCAAAAAATTCATAGAAAATTTGTTTCACATGTATGACTTAAAATGCATTTGAAAAGATGCAAAGTCCTACTTGTAGGTAAGAGAAGTATAAAGGACWCATTTCTAAAACCGTGTTCAGCATTTATCTCTGAAGAAAGACAGCCAAAATAGAGGCCACCRCCCTTGAGACTCTAAGATAGCTATATAGATCTCACTATTCGTTTAGATTGTATTAGAGATCAAAGCATACCTTCCAAGCTTTGTGTAAAGACCTGCTCCCACTACAAAAAGGTGCAGTCCGATAATAAAATTTAATAATTACTTTTCTAAAGTATCTTCCTCAGCCAATTAAGAGGCCATTACTGCCAAGTGCTCAGGACTCAGCGGGTTACATAGCATAGGGTAGTTGACAAGGTAAGAAGTGAAGTGCAAGATTTTTTTCCAAGTTTTCAGGCCAGCCCTACTATTCACTAGGAATGATTTCAAGMGTGTGCTTCATAGTATCAGTAGTACTCTGTACTCATAAACCTTGTGCTGCCTGAAGTGGCAGGGACCTAAGTTTCAGATGCAGGTTGAGATGAACTCAGCCTCCAAACTGGATCGAATGTGGCTGTTTGGAGAGATTTGCATTGTTCACAAAGACAACCTGGTATCACTAAGCASATATTGCTGCTCTTTCGCAATACCTACTACCTAGTAGACAAACTAGTATAGATCTATAGTTCTTTAAGAGGTTTCTGTGTTGGGAAAGAGAGGGAGAAAGGAAGAGGCAGACAATAATTAGGCAGAAAGGTACCAAAAGTGAATTATTTTGTCTGAGATTTTTTGAGGTGGTACAGAAAATAAGGACTTACAATTTCTTCCATTCTGGAAGCTTTGAGATTTTCAGTCTCTCCTACAAAAGTATTGAAAAGGTTATCAGAAATGTTTGGTTGTTACCATGGAATGTGTATTCTCCACAAACTCTGGGCCTAGTTGCTCCCCATGAAAACAAAGATATTTTTCAAAATAAAAAAAAAAATGAACTTATGTGCTATGATAGTAAACAAAAAGTCCAAGCAAACTTTACATAAGATTTATGGTATTGGATATAGAAACTTGGTGTAAAATTTTACAAACAACAATTGCCACCAAAAAAAAAAAAAATTGAATGACTTTTCAATGTTAGGCTTTATAAAAAAAAAAMCAACAGGGAATTACCCAATTTTCTTGGATTTCTCTCTCCAGTATATCATCCACTGTGTTGTCTCTAACAGATGCACATTCCAGATCCTAACCATTATCCAAATTGAATAATCTGGTTATTTATGGCAACACTAGTGATTTCCACCTCCTTGCAGGAAAATAAGTATCCATCCAAGGCATAAGCTGAGTCTCAGGTAGAGCCCAGCTTTTGTTCAAATAACAGAGCTTCTTTGGTTTTGTTGAGAGACCAAGGAGAATGTGTAGCCTGAGAAAAAGCCCGTTGGAAAGTCACATTTCTCTAAGAATTTTTAGCTGGAATGAAAAAAGAAATAATAAAAAAGAGAAACAGATGTGTACAAACCAGTTTGGACAGGCATTAGAAACATTCCCCAAGAAGACAGAAAAGCAGTTTTTGCATGGCTCAGCTAGTTCTTCACTTTTAAAAACAAAAAGCCTAAATTACTTTAAAAACAAAAAGAAAGCTCCCTTTGTTTCAGCACCTTCTGCCTAAGCACTTCAGCATATTGCATTATGCACACTGTGAAATTTGGGGGTGTAAATCTTCCCTCTGCGCCAAGTCCTTGTTTTTTGTTTATAAAAAATAGAGTGTAAGGGGACATAAAACGTAAGTGAATCAAGCCCTCAGCTAGCATTTAATTGATAAGAACTAAAGCTAATATTAGATAACAAATAAATGGTCTGTTGCACAGGCATTTAATTAAACACCAAATTAATGCAGTAATGACCTACTGGAACTAACAGCCAGAAATGCTTTACTGCAGGCAAGCATCTGGAATGTTTCACCTTTTTTTTTTTTTTTTTCTCTCCTGTACAAATACATTGAAAAGACATACATTCATTTTTAATACTTAGTCTGGAGGRCTTCTGTCTTGTCCTTTACTCTTCCTTATATCCTGACCTCTGTGGACACCAAGTGATCTTGGCTGGCACCTCTTTTCTGACAATCACAACGAACAAGCTGCGAGTTGGCGTTCCCATCTCTTTCCCCTCTGTGCCCCTCTTCTCTGYCGTTATCTAGCTAAAACTCAGCCCTGTACACCTTGGGTGATTACACACTGCCCAGAAGATTAATTGCAGACACTACTTTAGATAATGGTCTCAGGTAGGAAACGTACCTCATTGTGGAGAAGGCAGGGGAATCGATGCATTTCTTTATCTGTACAAGTCCATGTCTATAGAAGTGCTTTCAATCACACCCCAGAATATCTGAGACATGTGGGAGATTAACTCTGCTCAGACCCACTCAGAGGACTTTCTGTCAGTCTTCTCACTGGGTCAAAATATGCACAAAGGTTTCTAAGTGGGCTTTGGTCATACAAGGTCGTTGTTTGCCTATTGCATGATGTTTACCCTGCACTAGGAACCGAGCTGGTGGGGTTATTAGTTCATCTTGGGGTCCCTGGSCTGGGATTCACTCCACCTGACTCTGGGAATTTAACTGAGACCTTTTGTTGGCTCTGCAGTCGGTGAGGGGCAATACTCTTCCCCTTCCRGATGCCAACTGAAACGTTGGATGAGCACTGCACGTCTCTCCTGGAGAGGGCAGAAGGAGACAAGCATGTCTGCATGCCTCCCCCAKCTAACACCTGTGGTTAGATTGGATGCGTCTGGACCTGCAAGGTTTCTGAAACACCCCAGCATCGTCTTTGTGATATGGAAATGGATTTCTCCTCTAGGAATCAAACTTCTGGGCATGTCTCTTCCTAGCTTCAAGACATTCTAGTTTTTATGCTTAAGAGAATTCCCTATGTAGAACAGGTACATSAACCTCTTCCTTGATAACATTATTGGGTTCAAGCATCTATATATACCTATAAGTAAGAAGTGAGGCCAAACCACTGTTTCAGCYGTTATTTTGCTAATCATAGTCTGAGCAATAGAGGAAGTAAGGGACAAGTCTTCAGTAGTATTCCCCTGGTTCTCAGGTTTTAATGAAAGTTAGGTGCCTAAATGATTTTAAGGACTTGGAACCTGGTTTAATATCTCACGGGACATGTTCAGTATAGAAAAATGAACAGCATCAATCAACATTGCTTATTAGACTGCATTTTCTCTTTAGAAGGGATTTTGTACCAGGTTTTTAAGCACTTCATCTATCTATAGCTAACATAGGCTGGGAGAGGAACAGAATCAATCTAACATTCAGTATCTTTGAAACCCTCATTTTCAGATTTCAAATTCATCAGACTACATGGAAAAAAAATGTTTATATAAAGTTTATTGCAATGTGCTCCTGATCTAGAGGATAGCCACTTTTAGGGTGAGACTGTAATCATCCGTGTTACAAACCTGTATTTGACTGGGTGATAGCAAATTGCTTTATGATCAATAACATATGAATCAAAACGGTCAATAACGGGTTTTTTTCCACCTTAAAATAGACACTTTTAAAATATTTGGAAAGCAGAATAATGCCCTAGACTGCATTCGCTATATTGACTAAATCTTCACTGCCTATAACTTAGATTAGAAAACTAAAGCTAGGTATACTAAATCTCACCCTTGGTACTAGCCTGATAGTTATCCTCGTAATAACAGCAGTAATAATAATAGCAACAATAAGGGGTCTATGAACATTATTGTGAAAGAATAACAAAGAAATTGTGGAAGTTTATAATGGTGCTCATGATTCAGTAGATGGCAGAATGCCAAATGAATTTTCCAGACTGTAGCTGGGCATTAGATGCCACCAGAGACCTAATTTTTTTCAGTTGAGGAGTAAATCTGAGACCTTTGCCATTACAGACCCCATTACATTTTAAAAGAAGTAGGGATTGACCTTAGGATCTTTGCCAAATTCCAATGGGAATGATCATCGAGGCACTTAAATTCTTCTTGCAACTTCYAATACAGCCCTTCCACATGGTTTCCTGTCCTCCACACTTGAGAGTTTTGCAAAATCCATTGAAATAGTAGTTTTCAAGTTCTCTACAGATATTTCAGACTGAGTGACAATACCTTCATATACGACTAAATACATGTACACAAGCACATCCGTGCAAATTTGTAATTGCACACATGTTCTTTGGGAAAATCATATTCCCCATTAGAGCTACTGACTCTTATGGCGGTCTCTCTGATGCTTGGAGTTAGAGCATTTATATAGATGTAAGTAATGGAAAAACTCCTGAATGAGGTACAAATTCTCCAAATTCTCTCTCTTTCTCTCTCTCTATTTTTTTTTTAAACAATAGGTAGCATGCTAGCTATACCTACTCTCAGAAAAAGTACAGGTAACACCTCCTGCAGAACAGTGAAAAGTACTAATTAGTTCATTAAGCATCTCAGTATCCCCAAGGGGTAGGAATGCATTTTATTATCCCCAGGTTAGCAGGCAGGTAGAGTTGACTAGCTCAAAGCCACACTTATAGTAAATGAAGGAACTCTAACACCTACTCCTTTGTTCTAGTGAATAAACAGGCAATAGTTCAAGACAGCTTTAGTTCCAGGTCCCATTATCTTTTTGTTTTCTGCATCAGGTGGCATCAAGCTAATAATGAAAGAACTGACTTTTTTGGTGGTGAACAAGGGAAATTTTTAAATAAGGTAGATTCCTGTTATAATAAAGGATTTATTGTTAACCAAAATTGCATTCTCTCTCCCTGATTGTGTAGAGCTTCTATTAACACCTCCCATTACTCCCCATGCACATACTATCTTTCCTCGCAGGGTTGTCAATGCTGTTTTAAAACGAGCACAGTGTGACTTTGGTAGTGAACMTGAGCCCTTCCAAAACAGCCTGCTTTGTACACATGTGTACACAGTATATGAGCTGGTACTACTAGGGGACAAGGCATCTGGAATTTCAAGTTCAGATGGCTCGGAACCAGATTGAGCTCATAAAATGAACATTATCATGGCCACAAAACTAACCGAGGTAATCATGTACTATTTAGACAAGCAACAGCATTGCCCTTTGTGAAGGGCTTTGCAGTGTGCAAGTCAAGTGTGTCGTGGCATAAAGACTGGGGATATTACACCCAGAGAAATTCTGTAATGGCAACAGCGTCATTAACTATTTACATTGTGGTTCTCCCCATTACCATGCTTGAGAAATGGTTTAATTTCACAGGAAAAAAAAAAAAAAAAAAAAAAAAAAAAAAAAGGAAAAAATAAAAAAAAAACATCCCAAGATATAAATGGTAAAAAGAGTATTTCACTATCAAATGGAAACAGTTCAGAAAGAAAAGCAGGCAAGATGTCCAAGTCCCTCTGAGGAGCTGAGTGAGAAACAAAAGGAAGAGTTTCTGATGCTTCTGTCAGCATGCTCTGATTTGGGTTGAATCTTCCTTGTGCATCAAGTTTAGGATTTAATACAACTTGGAAAGAGCACAGGAGGGGAGCTGTAACAGCTTTCAAAGAAACCATTAGCAGTAATTTCCAGCCATGCAAACAGAAACAAAGAGCATTTACTGCCTGCCCCACTGTTCTCTACGAAGAGAATCATTATTTATAACAAAGGACACGGTCAGTTTTGCTCATCAGCGATCAGGTGCATTTCAGATCCAAAATATCCAGGTAATGATAAGACTGAGCATTTGCTGTGTATAAAATTAGCCCAAGGGATAATTTGGTGTCTGTGTGACTCAGCTCCTGTTTTTCAGACCAGACAATGCTCATAATGCAGCAATTGTTAGAAAAAGCAAAGGGTACCAAAAGCCAATATGATTTTTCCCCTGTTTAAGCAGACTCAGGAATATGTACCAAACAACTGACAAGCTGAAACACAAAATGCCTGTGTAATTTTAGCCATTTCAGTTAAGGTCAGAAGACGCTTGAGGAAAAATAACTTTCTTAAACATGAGCTGCAGTGAGTAGGGGCAAGTTGCTGTGGTCCTCTCCTCAGATTAAGGTGAGAACAATTTTTTTCCTAAGTGGTGGTTCAAGCTGCCCAGATGATCTGCTGGCCTGCTTAAATCCCAATGCAAAGCCATCAGGCRAGCAAGACATTAGTAAAGCTGAGGAGTAAACTTCACCAAAGTTATGGTGATGCTTGAGTGGGCCTAAGAACTTGAAACTGTGGGCAAGGAGAAGACCTTTTCCATTCTAATCAACGCAACAAAACACTGTGCCACTAACCCAAGTATGATTTTCACAAGCAGGGAATAAAGGATTGGTTTAATGACAGGTTTCTTGGGTTCCAAGAAGGAACAACAACTGAAAAAACAAATGAGAGGAAAAATTAGGAGCTACCTAACTTTTAGGTAAGCCCCATGTTTTAGATTCCTGATGTATTCAGTGACACAAAAACCTTTCACACATGTCAAATTACACAATATATTCGTTTCCATAAGTTGGGGACGATATACATTGATGTATTCATTCTTTAAGGCTGGAAGTATGAATAAACACATAAGTCTGGACTTCAGCCTCTTAGCAAATATGTGGCATACACACAAATAGAGGAATTAAGGCAGCCCTTTTTTTTATACACTATTAATAATTCCCCACTGTCTTTTTCAGTRCTAAAAGGACAATATTTGCTGGGTGAATAAAATGTCCTCTTYCGTCTTCATAAAGCGTGGAAAGGGCTCATAATATGTTTACTACATATTATTCAACTTTTATTTTGAAGACAGTTTCATTTGTTTTTTCCCAAGCTTTTCAGCAGTTCTCATCAATATGCCATCTGTCTGCTTCGTAGGCATGAGTATATTTATCTTCCCAATGAGACTCACAAGGTTTGGGTAGCATATACACGGGGATATTGAGGCACAAGGAGATCAAGGTGGAAAATGTCACTGAAGTTTACAGGAGCAGATGTGGGTGTCCCCAAGGACAGCAACCCACAGCTCATATGTGGAGTTGCCCAGGGGACAGTGACCCATAGCTCAGGCCTGGGACTGCAGAGGTAATAAGTCCCAAATTTAATGTCTAGGATAAACAAAACATTTTTATATTCTATTCATATGTTACGTAACATGTGGCCCCTGCAGTTATATTTAGACCAGCGAATTTCCTTAATCTGGATTTGCACGTTAGGAAACTCAAACTTTAGAAGATTATGTTCAGGATTTTCCTATACTCATGCATAAATTTAGATAGCTAAATTGGTGTTTAATAAGCTAAAATATATGCCTGATTCTCAAGGGTTCTGAACACACTGTGTACCCACTGTTCTCTGCAGAATTTATGGATGAGATAGATTTATTATTATTGTTAAGATCAAATTTTCATGAAATACAGTTTTATGAATACTGGAGCTATTTATGAAGTCAAAAAAATTCAATAAACACTTTCATCCTCAAAATGGAGCAGAAAGGAAAGTACTGCAGAAATCAAATCATTTTTGACAAAGATAAATTTTAAATGTTTTTTGAAATTCAATATTGACCCATAATGAGGATGAAATAAAGAGGTTTTGGGGTTTTTTTTAAGTTATCTTTAACCATAAAAAAAGTTTTTACAGACAGTTGGGAGGGTTGGGTGGTCTTTTTTTTTAAAAAAAAAAAAAAGAATATTTTTCTCTATTCCTAACATGATCTTTCTCATCTAGTTTTTTAGATTGCCCAGTAAATGAAACTTACCTTTCCCTGCTTTGTTCCCCATGAAACCTCAAAATTATGTTTTGTGTCATTTTGTTTTGTTTTATTTTGTTTTGTTTTTCTTAAAGGACATGTTCCTAAGCATGCCAGTATTTAATATGCTACTTTTTTTTTTTCTTTTTTTTTTTTTTTTTTTTTCCTGTAAGAAATTCTGCAGTAGGGGACATTGCCTGGATAAGATGATCTGTATAGCTATTGCCATTGCATTTTTCAGTGTCACTGTCAGTCGCAGTGCCCTCACGGTACCTCAACAAGAGTCCTGTTATAATAAKGTCAATTTGTTACAATTCAGTAAAACACAGATGAGGATTTGGCTCACCCATACTCTGTGGCTTCCAATCAATGACATCTAAAGACTGACCATCAATTTAGAAGCATTTCATGCTCTACAGAACAAAGAAAATGTGGGCAGAATGTTTCCAGAAAACATCTCAGAGCAGGTGAGTCTTTAGGATAAAGAGAGTATCTTAATTCAAGAAGAAAAGAAAGCAGAAAAAATTAACATGATTTTTCAATAAGTAGCCATTGGTTTTTGTTTTCCTGAATTGATGCCTTGAGTTTGCTTCCTTACATGAGGCTTCTGTGTCTTTTCTGCTGCTTGACTACACAGATAGGCCGTGTCCTGTCTTCTACAACTGCTGCTGCATGGTATTTATTTTGCTGTCACTGCACATGATCTGGTTTAATCTCTGTGGGCAGCTCTGAATTCTATTAATCCACTCCTCTAGATGCAAAAAGGTACTGACTCACCTGAGTGCTTATATCCCAAGCCTACAGGAACTGACCTATCAAGCTGCTTATGGGGAAGACAACAGCAGGGGATAAAAAAAGAGGAATCAGAATTTTCATAGAATGAAGGTTGCAGGTGGAAAATCCTGGATAAACAATTCAAAGCCTATTACTGCTTTTGCTACTATACAGCAGTAAATATAAGCAAAATTCCTGCATATTCCTTAAAAAAAGGATTTCCATTTTAGCAAAGATTTCAAGCAAAGTAAACCTTACATTTCTTAAATATTTTCTCTATTTTATATTTTCCTTTATATATTTTTCTTTCTTACTGACATGCAGCAGAAATTCATAGCTTCTGGATAAGTCAGGAAGACAGCCAAAATACCCCAACTTGATTATGTATGAAATGCCATCTGGATTCCACATTCASCCTGATCGAAGAAAATCGCTAGAACTCATCGTGCCTCTGTATCCATTTATAAAGCCAGACAATGGTATTAAAAATGACCTTCCAGTAAGGTCTTTTTTTTTTTCCCCCTCTTTTTTTCATGTAAGTAATATTTCTAAATCTCTGCTAGAACCTAGGACAAATAATGTCATGCTTCCACTCATTATATTGCTGTCTTTTGTAGAGAGGATACTGATTGGGCCAGGTACTTTAGTTGCAATGTCTTGCTATTTCCTAGTATAGCTTGCTATTCTCTGACAACTTTTCACAAACTATTTCTTTTACAAAGGCATTTTTATGTTAAAGTGTAAATTTAATTCCCTTTGCTGAAAAGTCCTCCTTATCTTTATTATTGTGGTCAGACTTTCTGTGTTATTGCTGTGTCTTCTTTCACCTTGCAAGAGCTGCAAATGGCCCACTAAACTTCTCAAGCACACCACAGTATTTTCTTGCAGGAATACTTTTCTCCTTTCTCTGTATATGCTTGAGTATCCACTTCTTAAGATTCCCTTTCAGTGCACACTAGAAGACGTTCTTGAACTTGTCCACAGCTATTTCTAATTTGTCTGATCTTCATCAGTCAGTTTAAAGGAGCATAAAATGTCATCTGCCTCATCCGTCACCATGTGTGTATTAATGTATTTATCTGATTCACTTCCTCTTGCTCATCTAGGCTTGATGCAATTCTGAATCTTTCAGATCTCCTAATTTATTTCAGTCACTCTTCGGGCTTACTGAAGTTGAATTTCTCAGGTGGACTAGTCTGAAATGATGCCATGCTCTAGCAGCTCTATAAGCAATTATCATCTTAATAGCCTGTAAGCCCTGTTTTGTATACTCTTTTTTGGTCTGCAGCCAGGCAGAGAAGTCTATATATCCCCCAAACTCTTTCTTTTCTTAATGAAAGTATGGAAGAAAAAAAAAATCCAAAAAAGCTAAACAAAAAACTGCAAAGGAAAAACACCCCGTAACCTAGGAAGGGTTGGCATAGCCACCATGATTGATCAACATAAATGTCGATGCTTTAGCCCCTGCACTTTRCTTTGAAAACACCTACACACATCTATACTTGTGACTATGATCAATCGTAACATATATCAATTATATTTCAGACTACTCAAGTTTGCAGGTCTGCTTTGAATAGCTAGCAAATGACCTCACTCTGTCTCTAAAGTCAAGTCCAAACTGACTTCAGAAGTTACACAACTTTCCTGGACTTCTTTTTCTTTCATTATTTGGCATGTAGGTTGTTCCTGAGGTAGAGATTGAAATACAAGAATAAATTTTGCAGTATAGATAATAAGTAACTGGGTCAGAAATATGAAGTACAAAGATCACATGAAAGATACTGTTCCAAACTAATTTCTACAAGGAAAAAAAAAACAAACAAAAAAAACCCAAAAAAACCAAAACTCTCTGGCTTGGGTCAAAGGACCTGATTTAATAAGAGGACTTTTCATCTCCTAAATTTAGTAGTCTAAAAGACAGACGCCAAGCTTTCACCACTACTGAGGCTATTCTTACAGTCAGCAGAAATGGATTCCACCRCCTCCAGAGAATGATTCATTCTGTGCCTAGAGAGAGGGAGTCTCTGCAGCTCACTCAGTAGCTAGCAAGGCTAGGGTTAATCTGATTAAATATGTGTTTAAATGCGTGCCATCTGACCTGTATTCTAATCTCTACCAACTGAATTGACTAAATTTCCATTTATTCACTCATATATAAAGACTTAACGTTAAGTGAGATGGAGACCCTCTTTAATGAATTGAGCAAGTGAGAGGAGTATTTTAACTTTTARAGCCACAAAAATTAAGATGGAAATGTAAAGATGGAAATGTAGATGGAAAATTAAGAAGGRAAGGATGCAATTTCCAGTATTAACATCTCTGAGAACTTCTGTATTTTCACCAGCAGTTAAGTGAAGACTTAAAATCTATGGGTTTCCACATCTCTGCAGTGCCCAAGGTATGTTGCAACGTATTGTCCTCTTTCTTGTGTAACTGAGCTTGGATTCTCTCCCTGAGAAAGACATAGTTTCAATAGCATTTTCTCCATTCTTCGCATCCTGGACATCTATAGTGACAAACAGAGTATTTGTCAGCCAAATGTATTTGGCTGTTTCACTTTTTGGGCTATGATAGTGAGTTTATKCAGTCTCTAGCACATCTTGGTGATGATATTAAGATATATACAAATAATAAAGAAGAATTTTATTTACATYTATGTGAGATTTTGTTGTTGGCTATAGCATGTGTTCCTTCCCTTTCATGTTAACATGTTGCTCTTTCTRCTATCTTTTATAATAATAATACAGTGGTGCATCAGCTAGAGCTGACCTGGAAGTCTCTCTGCTACAAACACAGCCCCTTGTGTGAAGCAGTGAGTTTTATTTATAGTGACAGGATACTCTTTGTGCTTGTTTCTATTTCTGTGTTACACACACGGATTTATTTACAAGTGGAAATACAGCAATGACTACCCTTTGCTACAGACAGGAGATGAGCTCTGCACTTTATTTAACTGACTTTGTGTCAGTTTCAATTTCTTGACTGCTTGGAGCGCAGATTCTCTTGGTCCTCCCAAGGTTTTCCTTGATCTTACTCCATGCCTGGCTTGCTGCCTTACCTCTTGGGTCTGTAGAAGGCCCAAGTTCACTAGAGAAGTCTTTCTCCCACCTCCTTCYTTTGTGTTTTAAAACAAACCTAGTTCCCTTTCACATTTTACAGCCTCCTTTGGTCACAGAAGAAAAGGGATTAAGCTCTTCTGTTGTCCTTACCAGTACTGCTMCCACCACAGTAGTTCCACCAGTGCAGTTGTACCAATAGCAAACAGCATCCCACTTTTGCCACCAGGGCTTTACTTTTTCATTGCAGAGGAGGAATGTCCCAGTTTCTGTTATATAGATTAATTCCCAAACACTGGGCACAACTAAATGGAGGTTATGGGGGATGAACTCATATCAGCTTGACCATCTCTATTCTGGAATTCCTTTGTTTCTTATTTGTTGATAAGCACTAATTTAGACTTAGGCCTGTTCTTTTCATACTCTGAGAGTCATGACAAATGAAAATTGTCCTAATTCTGTGCTGTTTGATTAACACAGGCGTGTTCCCTTACCTACTCCAGGGAAAGGATTAACAATAGGGGGCTCTGTAACTGTTTACTGTTTCCAATAATCATGGCAACTCTTTGCCCAAGGAATGTTCTCCAATCACTTCTTCCACATTCTTCAGGGGCCTATCTTTGGTGCTAAAGTGACATAAAAGGGCTATAAGTAAATTTCAGAAAAAGGCTGTAGTAATAGAAGTGYCAAAAATGGTGTCATAAAATGACTCTTCTAGTTCTTGGTTCTTCCTTAACTATTAAATCTGAGTGACAAAAAATAGATGTTCATTTTAAAAAAAAAAAAAAAAGTGTGTACTTGGGGCTTTATTTTGCTATTAATTACTAAAATAAGGACAGATATAACAATATAAATGAATGACCCATAATAATACCCATGCACTGCTGAGTAACATTGATTTCGGTGCCTTGGCTCTTTCCATTACCAGCCAGGCTGTATCCCTCCTTACTATTGTGTGCAGAGCCTAGCTTATGCTTTTGGGGGATATATCAAACTATTTTTTTGTCTCTCTTATGTCTGAACAAATGAAAAGGATTATGGATATCGCATCTGATGATCTGATGTGAAGCCAATAGTCATTCACTGAGACTGTAGCAAACCAAGAAGGAAAGAAGCAATTAGCTTTTGCCCTGGTGGATCAGTGGCCAGCAAAAAATAAATCAGTGCTTTAGGTCCAGTTCACAGGAACTATATATGTAAAGCAAAATACCATGTCAATCTTAATAGACATGCTAAAAAGTGCAGTTCTTTTTTTTTAAGCAATGACATTTTATGTCCTTCTGTTTTATAAAGAGATAATTTGCGTATATATATGATGAGACAGACTGAGTGGCACACAAGGGCTTGCTGGTTTTTGTACCTTGAGGTATATCCCAGCCACACCTTGACATACTGCTCTTATCTCTCTATCCCTCTTAGAAGAAAACCTGGGTAGACAGATGGACAGAAGCTGTAGAATGATTCATCCAGGTTCTTGACCTGCATAATCAGAGCACCAGGTCTGCCAGGAACATCACTGAGCTCAGCAGCTATTGGGAACAACCTGAGTTAGGGAAATCTGGGAGTTTTCAACTACTCCAGAAAATCAAATTAAGCTACTCCAGGAATCAAATGAAGAAAGTAATCATGCCTAAGCAACTTGGGAAATTCTATTTGGAGAAGATAGTCTCTAATAAATAAAAAGATGCATGGTAAAAAATTATCTATGTAACACAAAATATAAGAAAATAAGCCCTAAGGCGATACAGTATAAAAATACAAATGCTATGAGCTTTTTCTGTTTGAAGTCAATGATAAAACCCAGAGTGACTTATGATTCAATCATTCCTTAAACTTGGCAACTTTTCAGTCTATCTGAAAATGAACCTCTCATAATAGCATATATTACCTTTTCTTTTCCATGCTTTAATTGGTTTTTAAGRTACATGTCAAAGTAGGTACAATTGTCAGTTCTTGTGTTAATGCAACAATAYAGAGAAGCTGTACAGCACTCATATTTAATCAAAATTTAATCAACTCTTAWAAAAATGAACCCAATAAGGAAAGATAAAGTGGAACTTCATATCAGCCTCCAAAGATGTTCTATGTCTCCAGGAAGYCACTATCCAAACTACCTAGCTTTCWGTACTTAATTATTTATTTGAGAGCTTATTGCTGGTAGGGCAAAGCTGAGCAATTTTTGTTTCTTATGACAAATTCCTCCAAAATCTGAAGTATAAGTTTGAAGAGCATAAKTTAACATATAGGATAGTGTGACATATCCGTACATCAGGGCCAAGGATGTCTACCTGGAGCTCACATTCCTGAGTGTCTGTGAAGGACCTTGGTTGTCTTCATGGGAGTTTTTGGTACAGGTTGCAAAATCTGTCTTAGAATTTGAGAAAGTTCTAGGACAATAAACCTCCTTTGGCCATGGTCTGCTGTCTAACTTCTGAGGGAGGTGGTTTGGACAAGGTAATTTGAACAGACCTCACAGATAGAAGGAAAGCAGCATTTTTGACACTGTCTCATATGGCATTCTTTATAAGCAATCTGGGGGAGTTGTTTTTCTTTCTTAAGGAAACGTCTCATAAGAAGGACATAAACCCAGCTAGATAACTATATCAAGGGAATAGTTATGAACACTTCACTTTCCAAATGAAAGGATATATAGCCTAAGTTTCTGAAGGAAACTTAAGGATGTCTTGATTGTGTTCTAAATTTTCATGAATGATTTGGATGATGGCAAGCAGGACACACCTAATAAATTTGAGAATAATGCAAAGCTGGATGGGATTCAAAGCTGCATTCAAGTACTTTAAGGGACAAGACTGAAATTAACGATCATTCTAAACTTTGGAATCAGGATGACGAATTGAAATCCAGCTGGGACAATCACAATTTAGGATTCTTGGGCAGGAATAAACAAAAATACCCAGTGAAGGACAACAAGTTAATTATCTCTCCTTCAGAAAGRGGTCTGTAGGTTACAGTGCATTAAAAGACAGTAATAATATCATATGCTCATAAACTCATGAAAAAGAGCGACCATCAGACCTCAATATAGTTTGAAAGGCACATGAAGTCATTCTTCTACTCTACTTGGTGTTATTATGTTCTATGCTGAAATATTGCATTCAAGAAAACTGTAAGCCAATTGGAGGGAGTCCAAGGGAAAGCAACAAGAATKATCAGAGGTCTCAAAAACATGACCTATGAGAAAAGATTGGAAGATTTAGAGTTGTTTGGCTTTAAAAAAGGAGGTGACTGAAAGGAACATAATAACAATCTCCAAGTACATGAAAAGCTGTTGCAAAGGGGAAAGGGAGCTTTGTTCTTCAYATCCATGGAGTAGAAATAATGAGCTTAAGTTTCAGCAAGATTAAATTTCCTAATAGCAGAGACAGTGAAGCACTACTGTAGATTGCCTTGTAAAGTGGTGGAGTCTCCGTCACTGGCGATTTTTGAGAACTGCTAGATAAGTATCTACGAGAAGAATGAGTTWGTTAAATATTGTCTTTAGATTATTAATGTCTAATATTTTTGCATCTCTTGAAAAATTTAAAGGAAAGTAGRCAAGTCTGAGAAGCCAGTTTAAGCCAGATAATAAAGTTTTTCATGAGCAGTCTTGCTAAAGGTTTCACCCCATGGAGTGCTTGTTGACTTACAATTGGACAGCCTTAAGTCTGATTCCTAGTGGAATGATTTCACAGGCCACAATCTGATCTCGGAGAAGGAAAAGGTGTAACTGTGTCATCCCTCTCTTCTGGGGCCTGTTCATTGGCTTTACTGAAGGAAGCTAAGGGAAGGAAAAACAAACAAACAAAAAGCTGTTCCAGCATTTGAATAGATTTCAAGACTGTCATGCAAAAACAATATAGAGRAGAATGCATACTTTAAAGCATCATTAATATGGGTCCCTACATCGCCTTTTCGACTAGCTGCTCAGAAATCACGGTGATGAATGCAGTGGAAACACTGAGAGACTGTCTGCAAGCTTCACCTAGGCTCACTGAAAGTGGATGGGTGCTTTGTTTTTCTGCTCCAAGGTTGAATGAAGCTGTTCCCTTTATTTATTTTTATTTTTTCAGAATAACTCAGTCACTTCACTGCAGGGTAAGCAGGCATTTTCAGCTGTTTCCACTGGACTCACCATGTGGTGGTGGCTTGGTTGTTGCAATGCACAGCGTGCATGAAAACGTGCTGACCACGTGCCTTTCTTCCCCGTACATCAACACTGATTTGTGGCAAACTTTTCTCCATTGCCCTTAGAAAAGATGATGGTAGCAGCACATCCTGTCCCACATTGAATCCACGGCTCTTTATTCAGGAGCTCAAGTGTTTCTTTGCAATGATCACAAAAAAACAAAGAATCCCCTGCTATCATTTCCAATGCACCATGCTGCTTGGCATTTCCAATATACATTTAAAACAACAAACGAAGACAAGCAGGTGCCTTTCCCAGAAATTGCCAACGTATGCTCTGAGATCTCTTGCATTTTGCGTTGTGTCAGTCTGTGTCAGAGGCTTCAGGAAAGGTAATATAGAAGATGAATGGAAGTCTATCATCRCAGTGCCAAGATGAAAAAGTGACAGCTCATAATGAAAAGAAAAATAGTTTCCATTTTGGGCCTCTGTAAGTAAGAAAGTGACAGAGCCATGGGAGCTGTGAGGTTGAAAAATGGTCCCTTTGACAGACATGCCTGTAAGTGAAAGTGCATGGGATATAATACTAGTCATAATATAGGGAATAATGATTATTTTAGGGATCACATGATTTTGAATAAATCCTTGACTACTCCATAGAAAAYAGAACCAGAAGAAAATTAGGAAAAACTGAAGTTTCATTTATGGAATAAATGATCTAAGGATGTTTTTTATTCTCTCTATTTATGATTGAAATATCTGAAATGACCTCAGATATACACGGGCAACCAAAATGAGAATCAAGACCTTCTTTTAAACCTGAAATGGGATGTATGTCTCATTTTTTTTTCAGAAAGGACAAAAAAAAATGATGTAAAGAAAGGTTCAGTGTGGTGATGGTGAAGATTCTGGTCATATTTTTTAAAGCTTCTTTTTTTTAAATCCACATATGACTTTTGTTTTCAGGTGAGATGAGATAAGAGATCTTTCCTGTTCTCAGAATCGCTAACGAAGGCAATATGTATAGGGGAAAGCCATACCCACATAACTTAAAGCTGAGATTTAAAGTGGTGCAAAACTGTATGCTAATCTTATTTTCAGTTTAAAGGAGCACTTAAAGTCAGCATAAGGTAACTTAGAACTGCTAAGTCTAAAATACGTCAACATAAGATTTGTGTAGGTTTAAGTGTGTCTGTTTTGGAACTGACTTTGGTTAAACTGGTGTAACTTCTGCTAATAGAGAAAGCCTTAGGGCGAAATTCACCCAGTGCAAAGGACCAGCAATATAGAGCTTAAAAGGGAATTACATGGTGCATGAATTTTACCCTAAAGCGTGTTTAGGCTGGTTTTCCCTGCATGGCTTCTTCCTTCGCTGGCATTTCTTAGGAGGAAAGGTTAATAAGGATAATACTTTCTCCTTCTACATGAATCTCAGTGAATTCTGAAGTTCTTTAAAAAAATCATTCACAGACTATTATGAGACAGTGTATTCATTTCTCTTTTTAGGTTCTTTCGGAAAATCAAATGATAATGAGGGGCTTAAAATAGAAAAAGAGTATATAAAACTATTTCTTTGGKTTTTRTTTTGTTTCCCAGACAAGGATCTAGAGACAGAGAAACTGAGGTCCCAGTTGGATCTGTGCTGGGAATATCTTGTGCTCATCTAGCGCCTTGTCAACTTCATGTTAAAATTAGAACTTACATTATCCTTCTTGCGTCAGTTAAAATCAATGGGAAAACTCTATTCATTGCTTTGGGAATAAAATTAGGGCTTAAGCAGCTTGCTGAAAGTTACTCAAGAGACAGTTAACTCTTTGAGCATTAGAAGTCACATCTCTGCCATCACCACAATTGCCTTTCTAGTTTTAAGTGACCTTTAATATAGCTAAATGGGGAAGGAACAGGCTTACTACTGTCTAGCATCGGAAGGATTTCAACTTTAAGCAGGAAAAGGAAATTTAAGCCACTCAAAGAGAATATAACTAGGACGAATGGGATGAATTTAAGAAAAGAAAAGGCTGACAGTTAGGGAAAAAAGCCTTTCCTAGCAGCGAGGTCTATTAGACTGCRGAGTAGTCTCCCAAGGGAAGTGGTGAAAGCCTAGTTTCTTGAGTCACTTAAAACTGGACTAGACAAAGCACTCTGGAATATACTCCAGGGAGCAATCTTGCCTCAGCAAAGGGATGCACAAAATAACCTAATAGATCTCTCCCACCTTTCCTTCCTATGATTCCCCTATTTCATAAACCTCTGTGTCTGAAAGGAGACCAGAWAACTTTAACCCCTTTTTCAGAAACAGAAAACATGTTTGACAAGATGCTCTGAAAGAAAACTGACGAGTAGGAACAGAAAATAACGCCACAATTTCYGTAGCTAGATTTCAGCTTTTCCCTGTCTTTGCTGCAGAATTGTAAACGATGTTTCAAAACTGCCTACCGGATGGTTGCAATTTTCTATACACTTTGGTGTTTTGTTTATTAATTTCCCTAAGAGCTCCCATGGCTCAGATGCTACTCAGTATTAGAGGTTTGTTTTCCTTTTTTTTTTCTCCAAAACGATGCAACTAAATCCCTGATAAGTCTGGGTGTCTTTTTAAACCAAACCTGACTGGTTACTCTCAGCAGATTAGACTGTGATTATACCATATCCCCATCCAGACTCATACTGAGGGGGACCTACAAGCCTTGCCTTTCCACGACCAGGGCCTCAAATCAACACACCCAGGAGCTASCGGGTATCATGCTCCGCTATTCCCCTTCTCCCCGGAGCAGCTGGGTGAGGAATGGCTTGGCTTCCTCCTCGCAAGGCTTCAGCCAACGGAGCAGTGCAGGTGCAGGTGATGGTGTGATCTGCTGCTCCCGAGAGCATATTTTTGCCACACTTGCCAGAGCAAGGAGAAARTAGGTGGTTTTTATAGGGAGGAATGAGAAATCGGATCTGGAAAAAAAGAAAGAAAAAGAAATCAGAAGAGATCAGGGTTTTGTGCAACTTCTCAGGGCTGTTTGGGGAGCTTAAATAATACATTTTCCTGGTCCTGTTTAAGAGTTGCCAAGGCATTCAATAAAATGCAGGTGTTATCCATGAAGTCTTGCTGCTGCTGCTTCAGATCCAATGCTGGAAAGTTTACTACGAAGATCAGAACAGCTTTACAAGCCTGAAGGTGGCAGCTGGCATTAAAAGTTTTATTAATTTTGTTTTAATTTACTGTTATCCTTCTCTGACACCTCTGCTTTGAGGATTTCCCTACACCAGAAGCTGACATTGATTTTACACATACATACATTCAGATAGCATGAATATGCAGGTGGCTCTCTCATCTCTCCGGATCAGATAAAGTGTCCATCTAGCACAGTATCAGATTATATAGGATAAGATAGCAGGATAATACTGGATAAGAACAGATGCCTGGGAAAAAAAGTAAAGATACAGAGACASTATATAGTGGTACTTCCTCAAGGGACTTCACTAGCCCCCAGCACTTGATTATTCAACCTGCACATAGTAATATTTGCTGGATTTCTCTTCTAGAAAATTTTCAGTATCTTGTTGAAACCAAGTATACTTCTAGCAACCATAATATCCACGGGAAYTTGCAGATTAAATGCATATTATATGAAGAAGCACCTTCCCCTGGATTGCTTTGAAGCTTCTAGTGGCTAACTTCCTTTGACTCTTGCCCTCCTGTCTCTTGCATAGTGAGCATATGATGATGGATGTAGCAGTATGTCAGCTGTAATTGCCTGAAATTTCATCATTCCTTATTTATGAACAGAAGCTTTCCTAAGCTTGGAATTGTGAAAAAAAAGTAGCTGTTTTGATGAGACGATTCTGTAGTTTATGGTTCCCACAATTAAAATAAGATGATCAAACCCTAGGTGTGTCTATATTTGCAGATGAGGAAAGAGACATATTAGTTATTGAGATGCCAAAAGCGAGTGCCAAAGTGCTGAGAAAGCAAACAAGGCCAGGACCCTGCTTCATTTGGGAACAATATTGGAGATGCAATTGAAAATGCCCATATAGGGTTTAATAAAGAATTTTTGAATGGTTAGATTCCAGGATGAATGCATTTTAATGTTTTTTCAGCCCAACCTCAGCCTGTTCCTGCAATCTCTCTGCAGGAGGTAGGGCTAACCAGTAACACACTCCTAATCTCGATTTAAAAAGTTTTAAGAATTGAGATTTTTTAAAAACYTTGTTATTAAAAATCTAGAAGGATAATTCCTATTCTTTTTTCACCCATATGGGACTTAGTAACTTTGGAGCACACSTGAGAACTGCTTGAACTTTCCTCTTYCTTCCTAGTCACKGGRAGGTAAGKCAKCCTCAGCAGCTCGGGAAATGAGACCCCTSRAAC
Source organism: Eudromia elegans (assembly GCA_003342815.1). NCBI lineage: Eukaryota > Metazoa > Chordata > Aves > Tinamiformes > Tinamidae > Eudromia > Eudromia elegans. The sequence continues at coordinate 1,777,168 of PTEX01000148.1, read as the reverse complement.
AGGCTGCRTAGAGAGGCTGTGGAGTCTCCTTTGGAGAGCTTCAAACCCCACCTGGATGCCACCCTGTGCCACGTRCTCTGGGTGTCCCTSCTGGACCAGYTGTRGGGGACTAGAGGTCCCTTCCRTCCTCAACCATTCTGTGTGATTCTGTGAAATCCTGGAAATATCCTGACAGAAATAGARATGTTTTCTCAAGAAGGATGACAATTCTGAAAGCATTTTCAATGTCACCACGGGGATAAGCTTTCACTGACATTCCCATTTCATTATTATTTAAAAATAGTAAACGATAGAGTCTGAGATGTCACTCATCAGACTGACTGCTTGAGAAACAGGCACCGTAGCTCGTCCTCTGTTGATCCTCACTGTTTTGACAAAACACAGCAAATATGCAGCACTCTGTTTGCAAGGATCAGCCAAATGTTGCCCAGAATTCGAATTGGTAATTTACCAGCAAGCAGAGCTGTGCATTGGRTTTGCACAAGTGGTGCACCCATCTGTTACAAAAAATCTAGAACTCTTTTTGTCTTCAAGGCACTTTGCAAATATTGAGCCCCACTGAATTTTGAAATCAAAGAAAYGTTTGGCATCTTCACTGACACTGGTTTGTTAAACCACTCATTACTCCACTGACAATTTCAAGGTCTGAAGAAAAACTAATACTACACCTTAATATTACACATTACAAAGCGACTCAAAATGTTTAAAGGATCTAGTAAGATCACAGACAGAAAGAGCATTTACACTGAGATTAGAGTAACTCAGAAAGTCAGCCTTCCTAATAGCAGACTGGACTACCAAAATGCAGKTTGCCATCTTTGGCCCAGAGACACAACCATATTCATCACCGGGGGACATCTCCAAGAAGATCTGGTAGGATCTTTTAGATCTGGTCTGTCAGCTCTGTCCCCAGATATGTTGCTACTCTTTGTAGCCACTCTCAAAAGTTAACCAGGTTCCTACAGTCTTGACGACTTAAAGCCACTTTCCAGTTAAGAGGAGACTTACCACTGTTTGCCATGTCGCTGTTACTGACCATTGACTGTCATATTGGACCTCACTAGTCTGCCTGTTCTGGATGAAAATCACTGCTCCTAAACCTTGCAGTAGAAAATAGATTCCATGCCACTTGTGGCAGCTGCAGTTAGTATGGACGATTGGTTAGAATGGATAAAAACAGATTTCCCAAACCAACTGTATTCAATGCAACATATTTTTCATATGTTTAATGGAACAGAAATTTTTGTTTTAAGAGGCATTTATGAGCACTGCTATCACTCTGCCTAGGGATTGGTGACCTGGTAGGGGGGAAAGCTAGCAGGTGTAAGAAKAAAATGAGTTTCATCATAAAATTGGAAAGGAACTGAGATTTTCTTTCCCCACTTTTGCTGTTAACCATTGCTGAAACATAGTCATTAAGCACAAAAGATCCTCCTGTGCACAGCTACATTTCAGTTTTACCCTTTGCTGGGGAGAAACACTGCAAAAACACTTTACTCCAGTGGCTGGCATTAGTCACTCAAATCAACTGGCACTGCAGCCTTTGGTTTCAGCCAATGCCATTAAAAGGAACAATTCTTCATTATCTGTCCTAGAAGCTTCCTCAGGAGCAATCAGCACTCCAGAGAGTCAGACTGCATTGAGTGCAGTCTTCACAGCCCCTCAATGTAGGAGGTGAAGCATTGCCTCTTGTTCTCAAAATCTGGTTCCCAGTTTAAGGAAGGTTTAACAATATTATTTGCCTTGATACAACATTTCTAAAAAGCCTCTTGTTCTTCCTTTATTAAACTGAAGCAATATGCATCCAACCCTCCGTTACCAATGAGGAAGAGATAAAAAGTCTAAAAATGTCTTTGCTGTGTCTACGGTTTTCTTTTTCGGTATTGTGAAGCAACAGGTGGTTAGCAGAGACTTCAGCTTAGTATAGGTCCAAGTCTTATCTCAGATATTATTTCATATGCTTTCAAATATCWTTGTTGAATCCTGCAGTTGTAGAGAGATTATTTGAAGAGCATGGGCATTATTTCTTACAGATATATAGTTGGTTTGGAGTGTTTTTGTTCTTGCATATCATGCGCTTGAAGTTGAAAATTCATGAAAAATTCATGAAAAGCAAAGTTTGGCATGTCCAACATGATATTCAGATATATTGGAATTACTTTGGCCAAAAAGGGATCTTATTAATACAACCTATTTCAGAATTCCTTCTAATTGGTGGCTTTGGCAAGCTTAGAGTTCTGGCAAGTGTTCATTTTCATGGAAGAACCAATAAATCCTGTCTTTTGGAGAAACACTGAGAAGATCATCTGCATGTTTTAGAGTCAAAGAAAGTTTTCAGTTCTCCAATCAAAAGGGAGAGACAAAAAAGTAAATTGTTYGTGAGTCTTTTCTCATGTAAAAGGTCAGATTAGATTTTTAAAAAAAAAGTTTTCCTGTATAAATTCAATTAATTTACATGCTAAAAAATATACAGCATGGTTCAGGGAAAAAAAAAAAAAGTAGAAGCAATTTATAACCAAATAAGAGTATAAGCACATCAAGAACGGGCAAAATGATGCCTCCAAGCAAGAGGAGTAGGAAGGAGGAAGATGAGTAAAGCTCCCTGGAAATAAAAGAGCAGATAGAAATTGAGAGTTGTAGGAGATGGATAAATAAACAGCAAGGTTACAAGTTCAGCAGCCCACCCGGCAGGCACTATTAGGACTTTAATTTGCTACAATCACCAGTGTGCGTGGTATGTGTTTACTTCAAGGGGAAGGAAGAGTCGATTTTCTGCTTCTGACTAAATATGCTACCAACATATCATGATGCCTGGCTGAATTCACCAAAGCATGTCTTTGCTGCTCTTCATTGCATTGTGTTCGGAGACAGTTGTGGTACCTGTTAAAATACTTTAATGAATCTGATACTCATGAATGGTGCTGAAATGACAGCCTTGGAAATTGAAGTCTTCTATCAAACTACAGAACTTACACAGTATGGATGAAATTGTGCCAACTTCTGCCATGTTATCCTCTTAAAGTGTCTCAAATCTAAMCTGGAAAAATTGTTTCTGGTGGTAACAGCACTTCAGCCTCAATGTCTCGTCGTTTCTTACTACTTCAGATATAATTGCTAGTAAGTGTATGGGTTATCTTGGTGAKTTTATACTGCAAACAGGAGCTGGGCAAAACATTTTCAACAGAGCCATTTCTTATCAGAAAAAAAAAGTTTCATAGCTTTTGCACTTGCAAAATGTAAAAACTGCAGCATTCTCAAAAAAAAWGCAGGTTCTGAAACAAAACTTGTGAATATGTGTTTCGTTTAGATTTGTGTAGAGCTCCATATTGCAGTAACTATATTATTATGTTCTCTGTAATATAGGTTACATCATACATGAAAGTATTCCTGAAATGAGGCATTTTTATCTTATCACATTTAAGCATTTCAGTGCTTCTGTATTGACAGTTTTCTGAATTGTTAGTTTCAAAGTGAGAAGTTTTGTTCTGACTGAATAATAAAAACTTTAAAACACCCCTTGTTAAAATCAGCTTTCTCTTCCATCTTTGTTTGCCTTTAGTACCACACAGTTATACAGTGACAGGAAAGCCAGTCACCCTGCTTCTAGAGACTTGCATTTCAGGCAGTAAAGACCAGGAAAAGGGAAGATAAAGAGAGAGTTTGGAGATTATTTAAAATGTTGGTTAAACTTGAGAACATATTGGTACTAGATAGAGATGTGACCAAGCAGTTGTTTGGGACTCCAAGACACCACAGAAGGACAGTAGCCCTCACTCGTATTAGGTGTTTGTCTGCTGCTTATCTACTATGCCTGTGTCCTGAACACTCACATCTAAGCMAGCTCCAATGGAGAGCTGTGAGAGAGAGGAGGAGTTGTGAGTTCTCAGGACAGAGAAGGTCCTTGAATTTCTGATTTCCAAAGGAGATTACAGAGGGAAAGGAGGAGAGGGTGGAGGACAGACCCTGTTGGAGCAGTCACAAAGCTGAGGAGGGGGAACGAGGCTCTTGTAATGTGGAACAAGCRATTAGAAAGGTGAGAAGAGTCCGAAAAGCCCAGGCTAATGTTTGTGCAGCCCACTCCTTGGAAAACGGGATGTTTGCTTAAATGAAAGGTTGAAATAAGAAAGTGAAGAAATAACCCCTTAAGGAGGTGTCCAAGAGTGGATACAGCAGGTCTTTACACAGAAAAACTGTGTTCACCCTGCGTACCCGCTGATAGCTGCTCTCTGTTATGAGCTTTTTCTTTATTTCTAAGGACAGAATAGACAGAACAGGGAACTCAGTCATGGCTCTTCATGCAAGAGTTATCTTCACCTTTAATTTAAAAGATGAATACAAAACAATTCTCAACTGTCATATTCTCCATTATAAAAATATTATTATACGCTTAGTGTATTATATATAATTTTTTTCAAGTCTTCTTGCATATAGGATTTACTATGCAAGTTTTATATCCTCATTCAGACCTTTGGCCCTGCTCTCATTCTCCCATCTGACTGGTTTCAGGAATAACCTGTTTTGTGAAGAGCTGTGCAGTCTTCAAACAAACATAATTCTTGCCTTATGGATTTCAGAAAATAACTAAATCAKTGAGCAATTAGGGCTAAGATGAAAGTGGCATAACTTGCAAGTACTGAGTGGATGACTGAACACGTGTATTTATTTTAATTATGTAAACTATTCCAGTGCTCTCTGTCATTGTGGGTATCACGGCTTGAACAGGATGTGAAAATGGAAAACAGAGTATCTTAGAAGGCCAGGTCTGGGACACAGTACTGCTACACTCAGGTGTTCAAAATCCATTTGTTAGCATCATTCCTCCCGCCCAAAATAGATTTTGAAAAATCTGGTCTTTTTGTGAGAGACAGACATGGCTGCCAGCATGATAACATTGTGGGGCTCAGTACCATCTGGATGGCTTGATGCCGTGGTCCATTCCCAGCTAATCTCCTCATGTCAGCTGTGAATAGCTGAAACTCTATAATTAGGAGCATACCCAGGTTTTTTCTTCCATTCTTCCAGACTTCTACGACTCAAACACCTCAACAGCTTCCTGTCAGTTCTCTTCTGTCTGGAAGTGCAATAGCGGCTCAGAAGTCATGTCACTGACCCTGACTCTCTTCTGTCACCCAGCCAGATTCAGTTCCTACATAGAATGAGTTTTCTTGATCATTTGGCTTTAGTTCAGGGGCTGATTTTTAAAATTTGACCAACTAATGTTAAGTAAGAGTCCATCTCATGGCTCCTGAGATCGTGAGTAAACTCCACCATCTTCCACTGAGGGCCTGAGGAACAATGGGTCACTCCTATCCAGATAAGCTTATTATTCAGTAGCTGTGCCTGTGTTTTTAATCCCATTCAACCCAGATTTCTGGCAATTTGTGGAAATGACACAATTAAAATGCAAGACTTAGACAGTCCTGATCAGAATCCATCCACTCAGAAGAGCAACACACTCTATAAAGCCAGACAGTTCCTGCAGTGGGGTGACCTGCCTATCCTGACAGTATACAGGAAAATTTTCTCATGATGTATCTGCCACTAAGGGCTAAACTCCCTCAAAATCTGTTCTTGTTGAGCTAAGGACCTGTGGATGGGATTGAAGAACAGGAAATATACCACTGGCACGGCCTTGTGCTAGATCAGCTCGTCCCCCTCAAGACACAAACAGTAATGAACCCTGGACTAGGAAGACTGTGTCCATATACACTAGTTTGGCGCCTCCCAAAGGTCCAAAAGAGTTATCTTTCTGGTGATATTCATATGCACAGAAAATTAATTGAAAGGTGGGATCTCACACTTGCTGCCAGGGACATCCATGCCATATGGACCTCCTGGTTCAGTCCATCCATTTGCTTGGTCAATCTATTCTGCCAAAGTTCCTTGATGAGCTTTCTCATCAGCTAAACTCATCTCAGATGAGTTTTCTCTCTGTTCAACTTTCAGTTGCATCTCCCAAGGCAGCCCAGATGCTTTCTGCCACGTGCTGACCCAACCATGCTTGAGCACTGCCACCAGTCCCATCAGCTTTCTCTCTGTTCCACTTGCTGCTGTGTCCTCTTGGGACTTCTGATCTTCTGGGATCTTCTCAAGCACTCACTGAGAGTTATGCAGAAAGACTAAACAGAATTTCTCCCTCTTCCAAATTAAGCTCAGGGGGTTGCTAATCTTTTCCCTGCTTTTGAGGGGAAGTGACATTTCTCCTCCATTAAGTGCTAGGAACTGTTCTCTGCCACACCTGAAGCGTGGTGACAATCTATAGATCGAAGTCCTGCAAAGCATGGTGTTTGGAGTCTGGCCTATGCCAGACTATCTATTTATCTATATATTTTTTACATCTATTTTGAAGCTATTTGTAGACTCATTCCATTGATCTACAATTAGGGCTGTGTTCAGTTCAAAAATCAGCCAGTAAGCAGGTTGTTTTGTACAGGTATTGCATGCATGTACATGTCTATAATTATATTGAAGTGTGTGAAATTCATATGTATCTAAGTGTGTGGCAGTGGAGATTGTGTTACYCCTTTCACAACCCAGCTTATCTAAGAAATGGCTGAGTTAACATTACCATGTTATCCAGGAGTGACTAGGTTATTTTGCTGCATTGTTACGTTTCTTACCTTGCTGTGGTTGTTTTCTTYTTGCCTTTGTCTATTGCTTGTTGCTGATGAAACTCATGCAGATCTGAAAAGCTGCAGAACTGCATGGTCTGCATATTCCTTTCGCTGTTTCTCATCTGAAAACAGTACCTCCTGGCACCTGGAAAACCATCACAGATGCAGAACAGGTGATCTTTACAGAATGCTATTCAAAGTGAACAGTCTGCCAGGCCCATAGACAACAAAACACACTGCTGACTCCAGCTGGAGCGAGCGATTACTTTGATAACAAATTAAAACAGGCTCAGAAATTGGAAATGAAGGAGCTATGCAAGGATGAATAAACTCCTCAGATGGCCCCTGTTTTGTGCAAGTCTTTCCAGCACATGTGCTATAAATTGGTGTTCTTCATTAATAGCTACTGTTTAGCCACCAGCATCCTTCAAGAGAATATATCAGGATCTGGCTCCTTGCACGATGCTAACTTCCATCCTGATTGAGGAGACCATTTTCTCCTAACATGTTCAGAGCGCTTCCTTGGGATCTTAAAAATTCTTTATGTGTCATTTTGTTTCTCRCATATGCAGACAATTGTAATGCTCAATTTAAAAATGTTCATATATTTTCTGTCTATGGGATTTTTACAGCACTGGATAATTCCTGGATGATTACTGTTTTTAATAACCACATAATTACTGAATTAATCAGAACTGTCCTATCGGCTTCTGTGTGACACAGAAGGGCAGAAGCAAGATAGAGATAAAGATATGCCATACTTGAAAGAGCCCTACAAGATTTTCTGYGTTTGCTTCACAGTCTGGCACATGCAGAGGTCAAATAGGAGGAATGGCATTATCAGTTCAGACTGGAAGCCCATGAGTTCAACATCTTTCAGCAACAAGCAATGTGCAGGAATCACAAGAAGGTATGACGTATGATGCTTTTGACAGCTAGTCCTTGCTATCTTTTGTTGTTGTTTCTGCTGTTGTAATCCTTTTTATAATAGGTCAATCACAAAGCAGYAAAAAGTAAAATACTGCAAAATATGATGTTTACATGACTTAGTGCCTTAAGGAAAAAAACTTGCCTGAAGTTAGTTGCACTTCTTAAATCGTCTGGGGAGGATGGTTATGCCCACAAAGGGTAATCCATTAATATAAAACTGCATCCAATGTCCAAGTTCTTTCTAAACAAGGTAGCTCTGGAATAAGTATCTTGTGTCATGCCTTTGCCATGCTTGGTAGATGTGAATTTGTGCACAGCRCTTTTATTAGACTGTGGTGCTTCCACAGCACAGCAGCACCAGCACACTGGGAGCTGCRCTAGGGGTGTCCACGTCATGACAASTTGCTGGCAGAATGGAAGCCATCAGTGSCYGAGACCAAGCCTGGACAGARACCATGTTCTCAGCACACAGGCAGAGAAGATATGTGGAGCCCAAGCCRAGCTCTTCATAGTTACTTTTCTCTTGCCCAGAAGGTGCTGAGGAGGAGCAGGAGGAGCACCCTGGGATGTGCAGCCCTGGGGAGCAGCAGGAGCAGAGGCAGASTTTGCCAGAAGCCAATTTCAACCGCCAGATTTAAGGCAATGTGGACTGACTGCAGCATAACTATGGATATAAAGTAGCTTGAGAATATCAAATGCAAGGCCCAGTAGTATTGTCAGCTATAACCAGCAACATTAAGGAATCCTCTTTAAATATAAGACGTGAAAAACAACCATGGTGTTTAATTCTAAGTCACTGCCTTTGCTGGTGACTCTCTAAGGCTGAATATGTCTGAAGTGAAAACACATTTCCTTGCTGTTTTTGATAGCTGCTTGAGCCCTTTGTATTTCTTCTCAGGATAGCCAGCAATGTGTTTTTTCTTCCAGCTGCCCACTTTTCTCTTACCTCAGGGGCACGCAAGCAGGACTGCTGCTCAGCTCTCAGGCTTTCYGCCCCACACCCACGAGGCATCCCCTAAAGGAGGTGAACCCTGAAAGAAAGGTTGCTTTCATTAGCAGGATTAGGAAAACATCCCCTGCTTTGGTTTGATCATCCTCTACTCAGGCCTCATTTTATAAAACCAAAATGGAAAGCAACATCTTTTTCTTTCCTCCTTTTTTTTCCTTTTTTTTTTTCCCCACTGTCTTTGATGGACAGTTCCATTTTATAATGTACAAATAATCTTTGTGACCCTGATAAGCAGGTCTGATGATACTCAGCTGAGTAATGTACCAGAACTGAAATTTCCATCTACTTGATGTTTTGCACAGGGCTTTTGATGAAGTCACTGTCACCTGCTATTAACTTAATATCAAGTCTTAATAGGGTCCTTTTCTTTCCATCTTCACGCTGTTGGGGTCCGAATTAATTACTAAGGGAAAAAAAAATCTTCACATAAATCCTTAAGCTTCACAGGAAGGAAAAAGTTTCCAGTGCTAGTTGAGATCTAATGGCTCATTAGGAATGTCTGTCTCAACTAGACATCAGTGCTGTCCCACCCCTTTCATGTACCTTTCAGAAAGACACTTGAAAATGTGCTTAACTTAAAGCTTGTGCATAGTTAAGTGCAARAGGATATCTGATGTTTTTGAAGTTAAGCACATGCTTAAGCAATTTGCTCAATCACAGCCATATCCTGGCAAGAGAAAACATCTCCTTAATGTTCCTTCTCSACTTGGCTCCATCCGCAGCCTGCCTGAACGCTTTCATCTTTGCTTTGCCTCTCGAACAGGAACTGGCAGCTTTAGAGAGATTATCGGGGAGATTGACTCAGAACTGAAGGGCACCTGATAATGGAATCAGATTTACCTRCAGATGCTAAAACCTTTATCCTTGGAGACTCTGCATGGGCGAAAGAAATTAGCAAATGAAAACACTCTTCTTCTTAAAAGGAGTAAAGTTGTAATGGTAAAACTATATATATAAAATATATGTGTATATATATAAATTATAAAAGAGTAAAACTTGTGTATATATTGACTTTACATGACTTATTTAACTCTACAGGTTATTACTCTGTGAAATGCCATGTTTTTGACAGGGYCAGAGTATTAAAATTAGCATCAGAAATAAGATGAAAATCATTTTTATTTTGCTTGCAGAAAAAGCATATTTACAATGCCAATTTGCACTGCAAAAGAATATTTTACTATTGTTCCCTCACTTTCTCTCTATGCTCTAATGACCAGGAGTTTAAGACACTTACAAATAGCTATAGTAGGTTCTATGCCTTTATTTTTAGTGCATCTCCAGGTATGCTGTATATCTAAAAAAGGGAATGAATGACAGTGCTGTCTGCAGCCTGTTATGCGGGAATATATGACAGATTTCTATTAGGAGGTATTTCCTGCTCCTCAATTCTGTGCTTTCTTTGAGGTTGTGTTTGAATTATATACTGCTTTGCTGGGGAGAGGGATAATTCCACTGCAGCTAGCGGTGGCAGGCTTGCTCCCAAACGGGCTGAGCTTGATAATTTTCTGTCGTAGCCCAATGGGGCTGTTCATTTGGTGTTTTGCAGGGGGGCAAAGGGGCTATGCAGAGGGGCTTCATCCAACTTTCTCACATTGCCCTGCTTAACACCCCTCACATTATAGTGAAGAAGGAAATTACATGTTTATAGCTCAGTCTTTCCATTGACAAGTAACACTCTGCCCAGAACAGTCTGCTGAACGTGAGTCAAGACCAGTCCACACAGCAGCTCTCGTAGCTAGGAAAGCACCAGCTCCTACAACAGCAGCTTCAAATCATTTTTAAACCTTTTATAGCATGGTGGGACTGCTGGATGTTACTAAGTGTCAATAAGTGGTATGAAGGATCCCTACCATTAGAAGCACAGCTTCTCATGAAAACGAGGTTTACTACACGAAACAGATGGCTCCTGCACCTACTTATTTATATTTAGGGCAGTCGATTGGGATCTATTCTCTCCTTTTGCAGTGAAGAAGGAGAGAAGGGGTTAGGGTTAAGGGTAAGACTGTGATCCCCCTGCCTAGAAAAGTTCAGGGAGGTCCATGGGGCTGATTAGAGARCAAGACAAAACCCCACAAGGGTAAGAGCCCCCAGCAAAGCTCCTTGTAACCAATGCACAGAGATTGCCAATGTGCTGCTTCTTCCCTTTCAAACTCGGGCTAATCCAGATTTCTGTGCTGGCTTGGATGCACGGGAGAGTTCTTACTTTTTCAGACGCACTCAGAGAAAATTGCCTCTTCAGTTTTCCTGGGTTGTTGCAATGTCAGCTCGAGCCCGGTCCCATCCAGCCGCATCAGTCAAACTGAGTTCCACAACATGACATAACCTGACACAGCTGACACAGCCAGGTGTTACAAACCAGTGGACACCATGGTTCACAAACTATTCAAATTAGTTTCAGATACATATCCTACCTCTCTGCTCAAATCCTTCCCAGCTGTCTCTTTTCTCAGTTCCCTATGAATCAGGCTTGGAGGAAAGGGAAGGAGGAGGGAGCAGAGGGGGGAAGGAAAGAAGCAGGAGAGAAAGCATCCTGCCTGGCAGAAATAAAAAAAAATAAACTGAATTCTTGCAAACTGTGTTGCCTGCAAAATTAACTCTTTGAAGGAGGCTCACTGCAACCTTCAAGCTCACTTATGGCATATTAGAGGAGGCTTATGAGTCTGTAAATGCACATCTCTATTAGAGGAAACATTCATAGTSTTGAGTGCTGTATATTTAAATAGCAATAATAATAATAAACAACTATCTGCTCTTTTTAGGATGCAGTAAGTTGAAAGACTTGGAGTGATTTTACCAACCTGGAAATAATCAAGCCCAGGAGCACYGGAGAGGCAGGTAGCAGTGCAGTGGAGCTGACCACACCAGATGCTTGAAGCAGGTGCACCACAATGTTTCCACTGGGACAACTGCTAGGAACTCGCTGCTCACCAGCCCCGGCCCGGGGTGRCACTGATCTGGCAATCTCCATTTTGCAGAATAGCAAACCTGGGGCAAGGAGGTGAAGTTGCTTGGTGAAGGRCACATATACCTCTGTGGCAGAGCCAGAAATTCAGGCATGAATTTAGTTATCGAGTGGCCATCAATCRCTTTGGGGGAAGAGGGAGGTTCGACTCCAGAAAGAGTGGCTATGTACCCAMCTTTCAGCAAAGGTTAATGAGTGCTGAACACTTCAGGTCTCCCATTACCTTGGGATATCTCCCCCTCAGAATCAAAGTGGTAAAAAATRCTACCTCCCTCTGGAATATAAATCTCTATGATTCTCTTCTCTGCTTAATTATAATGGTCTGAAGCAGGAGAAATAGRTTGGAAGTCAATGAGTTTATACCTCCATAGTCAAAAGCAGAATTTGCTCCAAAACCTTCTTGTCTTTAATTTTATGTTTTGTCAAAAGTRTGTAAAAATATGGATGAAACCAGCAATATAGACCATGAAGAAGCATTTTTGACTGGACTTTAATGCTGAGTGTGTAAGAGAGACCACAGTCCTCCACTGAGGTTTGTACTCCTTTTAATGTGTTACGGATCATCTCTCTGATGATTTCTATTCTGATTTATTTCTTTGGAAAGGAAGGAAAAGAAAGGAAAAAGAAAAGATAGAAAGAAAAAGAAGGAAATAGAAAGAGAAACAAATGGGAAAGAGAAGAAAAAGAAAGGAAGAAGGAAAGAATGGAAAGAGAAACAGAGAGAAAAGGTGGAAGAAAAAAAAAAGAGAATGAAAAAAGCAAGATAGAAAAAGACATACAGTAGTGAAAGCCCAAAGTTTCCAAAATATCAATTGCTCTGATATTTCTATGTGTATCTGCTAGAGAAACACAAAAAGGAAAAGCAAGCAGACAAAAAAACCCAACCACAACATTGTTTGTGGAGCAGCTGAACTAGCCGAGTACAGCGAGCAGTGTACAGGTGTCTTGTGCTGCTTTTATTYGCTGCATAATAGGTGCCTACTGGAACGGGAGAAAGGGCATGAGAAGCTGTCCTTGTCTTTGCAGAGCATGAATAGCATTTATCTCAGTGCAGTGGGCATCGCCAAGTTGGGTTTTTGTCAACCTGTCAATTCTTTTTTTTTTCCCCTTTTTTTTTTTTAAACAGAAAGCAGAGTTCAGTAAATAAAGATAAATGATTGTGCTCCTTGTCTGCAGACCCTGGAGCTAAACTGAACAGGCCTCTTATGGTTTGGACCTGCTTCATTGACTGTTCAGACAGCCCAGTAATACGACAGATGTACCCAGCCGTTCCCTCTTCCCCGCTGTCCATTAGATTATGTTCATTTTGTCTGAGATGCCATTATAAGTCTCAAGGTCAAATAAGTCACAGAGAAGAAAGAGGAGGACTAATTTTTTTTCCCTGCCGCCCTCCATGCATAAGAGCTCGTTCGCAAGTTGCAAAGCACATCGTCTTTTARGGCGTATATACAGCTCAGCACAATTTATTGAAATAAAATGCAGGTGTAACATTCACCCGGAGGCCGTTCTGCCATGACAGCAGAGGAGACTTCTCAAGAATGATTTKGGCCGCTTTTCTAAATTTCTAATGAACTGTTTGTAAGCAAAATTCATTAAGGAGGAACCTTCAGAATATTTWAAAAAAAAGTGGGGGGGAAAAGTGCAGAAAAGGATATTGCAAGGCCTGAAGCCCCTTTTTTCCAGATCCTCCCTGGACAGGACTCCAATGAGGGGACAGGAGTCCAGAGGGAGGAGTCCTCACCCAGGCAGTGAGCAAACAGAAAAATGTAAATGTTAGGGAAGAGGAAACCTCTGAGTTAAGAATATTAAGGATTATTTCAAAAAACTTGAAAAATATTCTCTCTGTGAATCGTCCCATCAGACTCTGGGACGACTAGCACAGACTAACACCAGTCTTGAAAACTGAATTTCCGCTTCTGAGCCTCTGAGGAGAAATAATAATGAAATAATAAAGCACGGACTAATTCTTCCATTTCTATCCTTTAAGAGTGGCTAATAATGAGCCACTGATAGAATTAAGTATGTAGCCAGCATGATTTTTGCTTACCTGAGGCTTGATTCTGAAAAAAGTGGGAGGATGCCAGATAGTTGCTGTGGATTTTGCACAGGATTCATGCATAAAGTTTAAGTTTTCATGAAATTTAGCGTTAGGAGAACTTCTTTTATTTTTTTGAAAGTCCTTCAGATGAAACTAGCTGGGTTCATGGAAAAGAAATAACTTTTGCTTTTATTCAGTTCACATTCTATTGTAAGAATGGATTATTTTTATATCAATTTTGCAAGTTATTACCCTGGAGGGGACAAAAAAAGTAAACCACTTAGTACAAAATATTCAATAAACAAGCAAACTTCCCTCTAAAACAACAATTTGAGATTCTACTGCATAATAACTACCAGTTTCAAAATATCACACTCATTTAAACMCTATGGAATGATAGGAAGCAAATCRTTGTTGTCCAAGTTCTGCAGATCAGAGATCAAGGCAGAGAGATTAAGAGACTTAGCAAACCTGCAGCTGGTTGATGATGGCAGAATCTGGATCTGCTTCTTTCTCTCCTGTGTCTCACACTTGAATCCYGTGTATTGGACAGCCCCATCTCTGTAGCCTGTGGAGAGGAGAGACGTGGGGTAGATAAACTGGATTAGAAACATAAAACTTTGTTTTAGAGAATGCAAACAATGTATCTTTTTAAAATGATTCTCTGAAATGAATTTATAAGGGCAAATTCTGACCCTCAACTTACTGGGGGAGATGGATGTTACCAAAAATCCCATAGTCAATGCTATTTAAAATTYCTGACTCTCCAAATATGACCCTTTAGAAAATGGGAATAAGAGCCAAATGAAGATCAGGAATACACAGGTGTTATATGAGCAATATATATTGATATATTTGGACTGAATTTCAGTAATTTTAAAAGTCTGCTATGGTTTGGTTTTACTTAAAGGGAAAAAAAAACATGAGCATCCTAAATGCATATACCCCAGCCCTTGCTCCTAGCAGATTGCCCCCAAGCCCCATAACCACACAACTGGGTTACTTGAGCTAATGATTCCTCCTTTGTTAGGACTGCACAAGCAAAGAAGCTAGAGGGAAGGTCGAGAAAAGGCTGAGCCAGGGTTGGCTGCGCTTCAGAAATGCACGGGGCAGAAGTAGCCCCACTGCCCTTTCGTAGGTTACGGCATCCATAACCCCGCATGCTCTGGTCAAGATTTTGCTCTTCCCCATTTCACCTCCCCATGGGAAGTCTTAACATTCATTTCTCTGTGAGGCTATTTTGGCCTTTGCAGTTACATGCTATAGCAACGACTGTAGATTATTCCTTAGGGGCGTGAGGAAGGACCGCTTTATAGACACTTCCCTCACCCTCGGCATGCAAGATTAAACACAAGTTGATATGAAGTATGCAGGGTTAGAAAGAATAGAGCCAAAAGATTTTTAAAATATGAATCCACTCGAGTGAAACATAGACTAAAGTCTCGCAAATGCATTTTTGAGTGTGCTGCATTACTTCCCCATTGAGAGTTCTCCACATGATCCCTTGAGATATGCGGTCCTCTGAAGCCTGTAAAATTATTCTAATCAGCATTTGCTTAGCACTTCAGAAGTTTTGGCAAACACAAGCTAATTAATTCTCACAGTTCCCCCAGAGAAGGAAGATCTCATTTTCTTGATGGTAGAAYAGAGAGAAGGATGGTTTAAGGAACMTGCCCAAGGCCATATCTTGGGTTAGTGCATTGCACAAAATTGAAATTTTGGGACTAGCTACCAAATCAGGCCACCGCTTCTATGACTCAAGAACGTTGGGTGCAAGACAGTGTGTCTGAGTCAACTAACTTTCCATTATGTTGTGTTTACTTTTAAGCGCTAAATAAGTCTGACAGCCTTTCTCTCTGCAGGTATTTGGAGGAATCTGTTTGTCTTCATTGACTACACTGGGAAGTTGGGCTCAAACTTGAAGATCTTGAAATGTAAAGATGTGCTAGCTGGGGGAACTGCACTCCTTGCCTTTCTTCTTGTGGGGAGTAACATRATACAAAGAAAGATATGGAAAGGGAGGTTATGCATCAAACTTTTTTCTCAAGAGCTTCTGCTTTTGACATCAGTGAGCATAAATTGGGCGTATTTCATGCTTATTTTTTCTTTCTATGCATGATTTAAACTACTGGACCAGGCAGCAAAATTTAGGAAGGAAATCCTGTAAAACAAGAATTGTCTACAGCCAGAAATKATGCAGGACTAGAACTGTGAGAAAGTGTGCTGGATCATGTTGCATAATGAGATGGGATTGTAAATTCCTAATTTTCAGAAATATTAAGAAAGAAAGAAAGAAAAACACAATGATATCACGTAAGRGTTGATCAGGATCTGCTTATTACTAATTTGTTCAGAAAAGACTGGAATAGACTGTTAAAAGTTTCTTAAGAAAATGGATTTCTTGACTTCCTCACACACATTTTWAAATACTCTCCCAAGTTTAACTAAATTGGCACTGATGGATGCCCTCTGTAAGTGTCTAGTTGAGTAGATTAGTTGAGTTAAGATTACTGAGTAAAGATATTTCACTTTAGATAGTTGCCAGGAGTAGAGAAAAGTCCAGTAAAACCAGGAGAGTGACCTAAACTTTTATTTTTACAGCAAGGATGAAGCTGCATCTGGTGGAATTAAAACTACAGCAGCTTTGTATTAGAAATTGAAAAATGRTCTATGTGTCAATCTTTTGAGCAAAAATTAACGTCAGTGAATACTCAATGCATAATAACTACACAGTGTTTTCTTCATTATGCCATCAGTTTACGAATCCAAAGAGCTTCACTTGCATCACATAATTTGTTTTCCTAAGATGACTCGAAGAAGAAAAATGTCAAGTAATTATATACTTGTTACTCAAGAATTTTCATTCCAGGCTCAAGATTAAGACTAATACAAGAATTTGGGAAATAGTCTATAATTTCTGTTCACTTATTTGATACAGTTTACCTTCATTGCTATGAAGTTTTAATTGATAATTCAATAGAATATTTATATTCTGTCTTGTGGATGCTGCACTAATTCTATTAATTCCTGGAGTGGCTACACGACATTCTGTTAGAATCATTATTTTCCTTTTAATAGAATATAGTAACAGACAGTAAGTCACTTGGCATACGGTAGATTGTTCCATTTATTGGAAATCAGGATACTGTATTTGCTCTATTATAATAATGAAGTTGATGATTTCCAATCTGTTTAATAAAGTGTTTCTGCATTTGAATATTTATATTAAATCAACCAGCTGGTGAGATCACATCATTGTTTTTCCTCTGAAATGTATATAAATTATTAACAATAAACGTGCTGTTTGCTTTTTGCCTCAAAGAGGATCATGGGGATGCTCATGTCCATGCCATGCAAAGCAAACATTTAGAATTCAGCTTTAACTTTTTAGTTTTAAAATTTCATCTCTAGATATTTACCAATAAAATGCATGGAAATGCCCCACAGGGAAAATGAGGCATGGGATAATCACAGAGCAGATGTCAGAATGGATTTTGTTCCTCTCTCACCTCAAACATCACCACAAAAATTGCCTTTAAAAACTTGATTGTTTGCTTCTAATCACACAGCAATAAGGACAGTCAAACAACAGACTATATGATGATTTCTGCTCTATTCATTTAGTGTCAGTACGTTACTGTTCTCTTCAGTGTTCTACATCATCAGGCTTTTAGCAGCTTGGAGGAATGTTTTGGTGCTACAATGTGCTAAAAGTCTTGTCTCTTCACTAAGCACTGCCAGGCACCTGACCCTTTCATTACACCAGGCTGGGTACCGATGCAGCTCAATATAGTCTTGAGTACCTGGTGTTGAAGCAAATTCCACACGAGCATCTGAGACTTGAGAGTCCAGACTGTTTTCAGATGTCTTTGGTTGAACAGAAATGCTGAAGGGTTAAAATGCTGGGGGCTGACTTCTGTAATTCAGCAGATTGGCGAGTTCCACCACCCAGGCGTGGACCAGCTGAAGACTCAGCAAGCAAACATGACCCATTTTAAGCAGATTTACTAGACAAAAGAACCACTAGGACAGCCGAGGTGCATTTTCAGCACGCCATCGTGGAACAAGAGGCAGGAGAAAAAATTTATTTTATACAAAACCAGAGAGAGGAATGACTGAGTAGGCTTTTAGTCCTATCTGCATGCCCATTTCAGGGATTCCTGTGGACTTGAAGCAGGGTGAAACTAATGGACTTCTAAAGAAACTTAATAGGGTTATAGAAATTACTCCAAAAACCTACAGGATTTATTAGAGAGTTATTTCTTCTCTACAGGTTTCTTTGAACCATCCTGTAGAAGTATATTTCATTGTATGTTTGATTTTACAAGGTGGTTTAAAAAATTATATGAGAAAATTTGTAATTTTCTACTAAGCCCTATAGGATTTTTCCATAAGGGAAATATCTGTGTGTATCTAATGCATGCAGGATATTACACTGCACAAGAATTGCTAATGAAA
This sequence comes from Eudromia elegans, assembly GCA_003342815.1. Lineage (NCBI taxonomy): Eukaryota > Metazoa > Chordata > Aves > Tinamiformes > Tinamidae > Eudromia > Eudromia elegans. The sequence goes on along the minus strand of PTEX01000148.1, from coordinate 1,759,154 downwards.
AATTTAACTCTTGGTACCTCTTAAACACTAATGAGAAAATGACTACTGAGAAATACGTGCAAAGTAGCCAGTAAAGCACTACACTGGAAAAGGCTGTGACTTAGGCAGCAAAACAAAACAAAAYAAAACAAAAGAAGTAACCCRTGAATATTTATGAGTTGATCTTATGACTTATCTCTGTATTGACATTTTCGAGTTAAAAAACATTTGACTAAAGGAAAATGGCTAGTTCTCGGTGGCAGCAGCAGCATTCGGCAAATTTCCTAGCCTAGAGGCAGCATGCAGAAAGAAGTAAGAGCAAATGATGTATACTTTGATGTAATGTGTAACCTGGGGGGACTGCCAGCCAAAATGGGGGGAGGAGGGATATGAAAAATTAAAATGAAACAGTAGAGTAGGTCGCTGCCTGTAGGATGGAGTTTAATCTCTCAATACCATTAGCGTTAAGAATGGAAGGATAATGGGGAGAGGGCACCAGAAAAACAAATGGCTCTTTGTTCTGTTGTTTTAGAATTGTTTATTTTAGATGGTTTCAAGTAATTAAAGGAAATTGCAGGCTGTAACTATAAGAGAGATTGTTAAAGAAAGTTTGGCAGGAGAGGGAAAAGAAAAAAGAAGATAAAGTTCATTGTCCCAATTAGATGAGAAGTGTTTTGCTGGTAGAAGCTATCCAAGAAAAGCTGGAGGGAAAACAGAGGGAATGGGCATAATCACCGTTACAGCCCAGAGAATCAGACTGAAGATCAGTCCAGAAAAAAAAATACATATGGATTTATAGCTGAATAGACAAAGGCAAATGATGGGTTGTGTAAATCACATCACACAGACACTTGCYATTATCATTATGCAAAGCAAGGAAACTACACTGTCAGGAAGTTAAGGCTGCTAATGTCAGCTCTCATCCTACCAAGGCTAAACAATAGACTGAAGCATGTAAATGGCTATATTGTCTTCAAAAAGGCCTCACAGGTTTAAAGTTAAGCACATGCTTAAGTATTTGCAGGATAAATGAATAACATGAAAGCTATGTTCTGTTCTTCCTAACTAGGCAAATTAACAATCTCCATTTCACATAGTATAGTAAGCATTGCTTTTATGTTCTTTTATTTCTTTTTCTTTTTTTTTTTTTTTTCCTGCAAGTGGAAGAATGTGTTATCCCAAAAATGATACAACTTGGGAAATCAGAGGAGAGGTAACAACAGTTTCTTACACTTGCCGCTCATTTAGCCTGGATTTCTCTTATGGCACACTCAAGAGCCCAGCTCAGGAGCTTAACATTCGTCTGCCCGGAGGAAATATATAACCTACTAGTGAGTAATGCCKTGTGTTTAATCCAAAGAGGACAGGAGGCTACTAGAGACCCCAGGTAATCTGTGTTTTGGCATCACTGGAGGRGCAAAGTTGACTTCTTGCTGCAGCGTGCAGTGCTCTTTTGCAAAGATATTGTCTTTATCCTCCATTCCTATGCATGTTAGGGAGGAAGCAGAGCTGGTCTCACTTGTCTTTGGAAGCCARTGGGAGCTAAGAGGTGCAGAGATATCCTCACACTAAGGGTTTGTTGCTGGTTTTGATGTTGTTTTAAATTCTGCTGTAGGGAACACCAGCTAGGAATATCTATGGTGACAAGGTGTCACAGGAGTGAGRAGATTGCTGTGCTGGTGTCAGGATGCTGTGCTTTGTTTCAGGCTGTGAAGACTCAAGAGTCTTGACTAGACTCAAGACTCAGTCGAGTAACTCCGGATAAGCTTTGTTTTTCCTTAACATATTCAGAGGATGCTTTAGCATAAAGAACCAAAATCATCACCCATTATCGTCACTCAGCTAAACGAGGTCAAAACTCAGCTCCAGCAGTTTAGGCAGATTATGAAGTAAGGAATGTTATCAGCTAAGAGAAATACTTTAGTTATCTACAGTACTACAGCGTGCTTGGAGATTCAGAGAGTTTGGGAAGATTACTGCCTTATAGAGATGGTGAGTTAGTGACATGCTGGGTAAAGGTAACTGGATGAAGGGGCAGAAAATCTTTCTCTATCCGTGTGTTTGCTGTTGACCCCATTCAGATACGATTTATTGTACACAATTAGTTTGCATTTGTTCTCTTTCTCTGAGTTGTGAGGCTGGACAATGATTTTCCTTGCCCTATGCACTCCTGCTGAAAGAGGGCCCACACAGCTYTTAGCGTGGTTGACATTATTAAGGTTGCAAAGATCAAGGTAGAGGAGGTGGCAGTCTCCTCTTCATTTTGTCCTTAAAGGTTCACTCCATAGAGTTTTAATTGCCTTTTGGAACAGAGTCTTCGAATAGCACTACTACATTTAACTCTTGTGTTGCAGGTGAATCTTGAGGTATGGTTAACCTTGTCTGCCAAAGGAAGCAGTTCTGCTTGCACATCAGTGTATGAACATCAAGGTTATTCTTTGTGATACTCAACAGATTCCAAAACTCTGTTCTTCAAGATGTCTTTGTAGGGCCCTGTGATTATCAGCAATCAAAATGACATAGTATATGATTTCTGCAATAGTATTTCTTGGAAAATGGCCTGCAAGATCGAGGAACTCTGACATTATAACTATTGTCACTATTTACCTTGGGGCAGTATATGCGGGCCACTGTCACAGTCCTACTGCAGTGGTGAGATAATTCTGGTGAGGAAAATCACTGGCTGTTGCTGCAGACAACCTACAATCTAACCCTTAGGTATATCTAAATCTTTAGACTTACCTGAGTTTAAGAGGAGAAACAACAGATGGAGGCTTCAAACAGATGGAGAAGCACAAAGTAACACTGAGGCAATCATGATAATTGTAATAGGCAACATGTACAGCACACTAGGTACCTAGCCATTGCCATTACACTGCTTTATCACAGGGAAGCAAACCTGTGGGAAAAAAGACYGCACAGAGCTGCAAAGGACTCACAATGAAGAGCTGCAAAAGACTCACGATACTTAATGTTATGTGTATAAGAGTTTAGTCTTTAGATAACTAATAATCTAGGAGATGCCTAGGCTCTCTATAAAGCTAGTGGAAACACAATTCTAGTGGCAGATTTGATTTTATCTTATTCTAGGAATGGGATAAAACTCTCTTCTGATTGTACGTGCGTTGTGGAGAGGTGCCACTGAGTAGTCAACAAGAARCATAAATCTCTGTGCTAGATGTGTACTTTGAGGACTAAATTTCATCAAAGCACATCCAATCAAGTGGTTCTTAGTCTAGTTCCAACTAATTTTGACTCCTTGTTCTCCCCACAACCTGAAAAATCATTGAATCGTAGAATCATAGAATGCTTGAGGTTGGAAGGGAGGGTATTTAGATTTCAAAATGAAGGAAATAAAGTTAAAGAAAGCAACAYCTCTTCCTAAAATAGACCCTTTGGACATTCCATGGATAATCCAGATCAATAAGAAATTGCAGCACACACAGACATGTCCCTCTTTCCAATTGGAAGGACAAATATAGAATCATCAGGTTTGGACAGGAGCACTGGTRAATTATCTAGTCTATCCTTTTGCCTAGGGAAAGCTTGATTTAATTATCTCTAACACTTCACTAATGGATGGGTGTCAAACCTGCCTTTCACTATCTCCAATGAAGGTGATCTGACTACCTCTCTTGGGTGACTTGCTTCATTGCCTTACATGCACCCATAGTTACAAAGTTTTCCATAGCAGTCTGCCTAAATATTCTGT